>JASVEL010003655.1:0-101043 GCA_032618575.1 Nicotiana noctiflora | reverse complement strand
CTTGATATGCGGTTGATGGATGTTGTCACAACCTACATATGTGACTCACTAGACAATTAAATTTTTATGAAAATCCATGAAGGATTTAAAGTCCCTAAAGAACATAAAAATTCAAGAGAAATTTGTTCAATAAAGCCTAAAAATCCTTATACGGATTGAAGCAATCAGGGAGAATGTGGGACAATCGCCTTACCGCGTATTTGCTAAAGGAAGGGTAAAAAATGATCTTATTTGCCCTTGTATCTTTATTAAAAGGTGTGGATTTGAATTTGTCATCATAAATGTGTATGTTAATGACTTGAATATCATTGACACTTCTAAAGAGCTTCCAAAGGCTGTAGAGTGTTTGAAGAAAGAATTTGTAATGAAAAATCTTAGTAAGACAAAATTTTATCCTGGCCTCCAAATTGAACATGTACCAAATGGAATTTTTGTCCATCAATAAACATACACTGAAAATATTTTAAAGCGATTTTACATGGATAATGCACATCCATTGAGTATCCCAATGGTTGTGAGATCGCTTGATATAAATAGATATCCATTTTTGCCTCAAGAAATGATGAAGAGCTCGTTGGTGATGAAACTCCATATCTTAGTACAATTGGCGCACTGATGTATCTTGCCAACAATACTCGATCAGATATTGCTTCTGCAATAAGCTTATTAGAAAGATTCACCTCTTCTCCAACAAGAAGACATTGGAATAGTGTTAAACATATAGTTATATATCTTCGGGGAACTATGTATATGTGATTGTTTTATTCTAATGAATTCAAGTCAGAAATGATTGGCTATACCGATGCAGGTTATTTGTCCGATCCACATAAAGTCCGATCTCAAATAGGCTATTTGTTTACATACGGAGGTACAACTATATCATGGCATTGAATGAAACAAACAATATCTGCCACATCTTCAACTCATGCGGAGATAATAGCCATTCACGAGGCTAGTAGAGAGTGTGTTCGGTTGAGATCAATGACTCAGCATATTCAGGAAATGTGTGATTTTCCTATAAAAACAGATAATCCAACTACACTATATGAAAACAATATTGCATGCATTGCTCAACTAAAAGGAGGATATATCAAAGGAGACAGAACAAAATACATTTCACCAAAGTTTTTTTTTCACGCATGATCTTAACAAAATAGTGAAATTAATGTTCAACAAATTCGTTCATGTAATAATTTGGCTGATCTGACATAACCAACCTCAACATTTGAGAAGTTGAGACAGAAGATTAGAATGCGTCGTATTCGGAAAATAAAGTGTTGTTTTCATGAGTGGGAGTAAAATACGCATTGTACACTCTTTTCCTTAGCCTAGGTTTTGCCCCACTGGGTTTTACTGATAAGGTTTTTAACGAGGCAAATAAAGCGTATTACAGATATGTGTACTCTTTTTCCTTCACTAAGATTTTTTCCCACAAGTTTTTTCTTAGTAAGATTTTAACGAGGCATATTATCTATCTTTGGACATCCAAGGGTTATAATTTTTTTAGTAATTGTGGATGTCCACTACTCCCACTACTTTCACTCATGATGTAAATAACCTCTCACTACTCATCACTATTATGATTGCAACTCTCACACCTCGATAACCCCTCTCCATGATCTTTCCCCATAATCCAATTGTTAATGTCATGTTTAAGACAATCATTTTGTAAACTTCATATGTAATATGTAATAATATAAATAGAGGAATGAAATATGAGATCGAACACACTTGAACTCTTGATGAAATAAGAAAGTTATCTCTCATTCTCGTATTTTACTTATATTCTTGTTTTGTATTGTTAATTTGAGTTATATTTCTTAATACTAGTATCTTTTACATTTAATTTTATAGCACACCACCTAATATTTATATATTATAAAAAATCAACACTTTAAAATTTAATGAATATTATCTCTGATTTGTCAACATTAGTACTAATTTACATAATATATTTTCAGGAAAATATTTTTCCAGTCACTAAGAGCATGTTTGGAAAGCCACCTAGGAATTGGATTAAGGGTGTAATTGGGTGTAATTACACAGTTTGGCATGTTTGTTTGGCCAAGTAATTACTTGGCCAGCATGAAATTGGGTGTAATTGGAGGGGTGTAATTACACTTTCCAATTCTCAAGGGGGAGGTGAGAATTGTTGGTACTTACACTGTGTAATTACAAGGTTATTTTTTATTTTCGTTCCTTATTATTTTATTTTAATTTATTTTCTTTATAACTTTTTATTTCAATTATTTTAATTTTTAATTTTTATTTCTACTTTTTAATTTCTTTTAAAATTGTAAAATATATTTTTCTTTGTACATTATTTATCTTCCTTTATTTCTTGTTATTTCATGTAATTGCTTATATTTTATTTTTATTTATTTTATTATTCTATTTTTTGAAACTTCACCTCATAATATTATAAATAATGAGTCATTTACAAACTTATCATATAACGAGTGATTTAATTAAAGTAGAATTTCATTATTGAATGTGGTTATAAACTTATTATGTTTCATAATCTAAAATTATAGTGGAACTTATTATTATTATGCTGGAATATGACATATGCTAAATAAATTTTTTAAAATTTTTATTATATGGTTCTAATTTACTTGTTTTAGTAGTATTGGCTCACTCGCATGTTGTTTATTTTTTAGTTAAAATTGATAGATCAGTTTTGTCAAACATTTGACCAATGTTTTGGCATTATATTTATTAATATTAATTTATTTTATCAAATATGAATTCCATAATGCTTACAAAATAATGTATATTTTTAATTTTTGTAAGTATCTAAACTAAATATTATTAATTTAAAATATATAGATAAATTTTTACAATATTAGTTTTTATATGATTACTTATTATGTATATTCATAAAAAATATACATCTTAAATATCAAATATAATATTATTTGTATTTATAAAAATTTATAGGCATATATTTAGTATATTAATTTTTAAGTTTTGATAATTACTCAATTTAAAATTTAATCTAATTATGTAATTACACTTTTACAATCAAATAGTAAACTTGTAATTGCAGTGTAATTACACTATGACAAACAAATAGATCATCGTAATTACACAACTAAGTAATTACTATGTTATGTAATTACTATGGTGGCTTTCCAAACAAAATTTAAACATTTGGGTTAAAGCCGAAGTATACCCGTTTCTGAAAATCAAACGACTTAGCGGGTAAGTTTCCTTCCGTTGAAAAAAGATCACCTGAAAATCGAAGTCTTCTTTGCGCAGAACTTGAGCTTCACCACAATTAGGGCACGCGAACGCAAAAAAATGAGGAAGAGAACTGTGTGGGCATGGGGAGTTGCAATCTTCTGCTTCATAGTGCTAATGATTGTTACTCCAGCAATTCCCCAGTCCCAAGAATATCATAATTTTGCTGATCAACGCCAGTTTTTGGGTATACGCATATTCAATATTAATCTATGTTTTTTCTTTCTTTAAAATTTGGATCTTTAGCTTTCAATTTGCGATATTGTTACAGTTCTAGGTCATGAATCGTGAGCCGGTCTTTGTCGCTTTAAGTGTCGGTTCACTGTTGTTCCAGTATTGAACTTATATTCCGTGTGCTAATATGGTTAAGTTAATATTTTTCCTTTTTTTACGGGGATCACTATGGTGGTGTAGTCCGAGGCGGGGCCAAGATTTGAACTTTATAGGTTCTAAATTTTAGGATAGAAATAACTGGTTAATTACATGTTAATAACTGGTTTCTGAAATTAATTTTTGTACATATTTAGTGGATTTCTTAATAAAAATACAAGGTTTGGACTAAAGCTAAAGGGTTCGGCTGAACCCATACCTCCCCTTCGAGCTCCACACTGGGAATATTTCGGTACCTGTATGCTGTATGCAAGTTGTTTTAGCTTTAGTTGCTTCTGTATGTTGAATGCCGATGACATTTGTATTTTTTTCAATTAGTCCTACATCTGTTTTAACCTTTACTCTTTACTACCTATAGCCATTCTGATCCATTCACATGTCCAAGGGGTGATGGTGATGATGATTTTCTCAGTGGGAGTTGAGAGTTCTGAGATTAGCTTGTGACAATATGATTAAACTACGTTTAGAGAAAAATAAGAACAACAAATTGTTGATGGTTTTCAGCAGATACTCATGAAGACAGAGCAAGCAGCAGATTGCTTGTGTTCTCTCTGTTATATGCTGAATTATCTGACTCTGATTTTCACTTAAGTAAAGTGTTAGCTCCTCCTATCTGGAAAATGGTTCTTGCACATTCATATGGCTGTGGAAGAGCATAGTGAATTTGAAAAGTTTAGTACTCACGTACAAGAATCAAGTATTTTGCTCTCACATTAATGTTTAAGAGTTAGTCAAAAATGTAACAGGATAAATTACTATAAATCGACCAATCAAAGATATAATTCAGATAATAGCAGTAAACTTGCTTTACATTTCACCCCTTCATTACCTTTAGTTTAGATTGCATAATACGTAAAATCAGATTTATCTAGTATTTTGAAGTCAGCGTTGCCAGTTCTGTTTTCATGTCAGCTGTTCATTTTGATTGGCTGCTGGGTGGTATGTGCTGCCTTTGGAATTTTCTGCTGCAATTTTTCATGCCTTATTTTTCTTTTGCAGGGATTCCCAACGCACTGAATGTGGTTTCGAATTTCCCTTTCCTTGTGATCGGTCTAATAGGTCTTGTACTTTGTCACCACGGTAACTATTTCAAGCTGAGGTAAACTGTTTACAAATATCAGCTCTACTTATGGTTACGGCTTTGAAGTTTATATGTCCATTACTTCAAACTAATTCCAATTGATATGTGCTTCAAAAGCTTGAAAGGAGAGCTTTGGGGTTGGACATGTTTCTATATTGGTGTGGCAGCAGTTGCTTTTGGGTCCTCATACTATCATCTCAACCCAAATGATGCTACTCTTGTGTGGGATAGATTGCCAGTAAGTTATTTAAGTATTTTCTGTTAAGTGCAAGCTGTTATTAACTATAATTTCTTTTGTGTACTTGTTTTTTATACTCTCTAACTTTGCAGATGACTGTGGCATTTACTTCTATCGTTGCTATCTTTATTATTGAAAGAATAGATGAAAGAAAGGGAACTTTGTCTCTCATTCCATTGCTTCTGGCTGGTGTAATTAGTATCATGTATTGGAGGTAAGCTTCTATTTTCTACAGTTGCTAATAAACTCCTACCCCTCCCACTCCCACCATTAATTTCTTCTAAAAGAAAAAAGAAGCTGGAATAGTGGAAGAAACGCAAAGTGTTTCCCTGGATATATGCTCTTTGGGTCCTCTCCTTTTTTTCTGTGTCTTCTTTCTTTTCTCTTTTTTTTCTTTCTAGATAAGTTAGACAATTATTTTTCTCACAAAGGACACCAAGTGGGTATTGGCAATTACAAAGTTACATATTACTAGCCTACCAAGTATGTAAGGAGTTACAAAATTCAGCAGTGTCAAAAAGCATCTTTAGTGTTCTATATTTTACACTTAATTTAGCCTAAGATCTTCCTTCAAAGCACTTGTATTTCCTTTCTAGATAATCCATAGAATGCATATGGGTACTGTCATCCATCTTTCTTTCAATGATTTCCTTATGATGTGTAGTGCCTTTAACATCCTTAGGCATCACCCATTGTGACATCAAAAAGGTTCATAAACAAACACCATAACTTCCACTTTAAAGAACAATGCAAAATCAGATGCCTAAAGTTCTCATCAAGCTTTTGCACATGTAAATATCTACTGCACATACTGAAGCTCCTTATTCAATAGTTTTTACGTGATTATTCAAGTAGAGCAAGCCACTTTCAGGAGTTTACATTTCAATATCTATTTGCAGGTTCCCTCGTAACTGAGATGTCAGGACATTATAGCATTACCTTACTGAAAATTTACCTGCTTTTCTCGCTTCTCATAAGAGAGAATCTACTCCTCCCTTCAACTAACTCTAACCCAACTCTATTTGCAAGTTCCCTCGTAACTGAGATGTCAGGACATTATAGCATTACCTTACTGAAAATTTACCTGCTTTTCTCGCTTCTCATAAGAGAGAATCTACTCCTCCCTTCAACTCATTAACCTCTACTCAATTTCAATACTATTTCCTATCTACTCTTGCGATTGTGTTGTCCTTACCGATTGGACTATAGAGCCCAGGGAAGGTGTCTTTAAGAGAACCAGCTATCTTCCTTGAGTCTCAGTTTTGCAGGAGGCTGGAGCTAGGATTACAAAGATTATTGAGCTTCTTTGAGCAGACTGTCCAATATTGAGTGCTGGTTTTGATTTATAAGAAAGTATAACATATTGGATGTGTTTTTGCTTTTTCTTGCATTTTCATTATCTAAGGGTGCTAGAGGGGGGTGGATGGTCTAGATCCATAATTAATTACTGTTATTTCTCTTGATCGCCATTTGGCTTTTCAGCTAAAACAGCTTTGTGATTGTACATTTTCCGTCTGAAGGTTCTTTGAGGATCTCCGTCCTTATGCGGTAGTTCAGTTTGTACCGTGCCTAGCCATCCCAGTCATGGCTATCTTGTTACCTCCAATGTACACTCATTCCACTTATTGGCTGTGGGCTGCAGGTATGGATTTCTTCTTCTCTGGGTTTTGTGACCTTGTTCTTGCCGCACTTTGTGCCTATATAAAATGAGATTTTTCTGCATACTGCAGGATTTTATCTTTTAGCTAAGATTGAAGAAGCAGCGGATAAGCCAATCTACAACTGGACTCACCACATCGTCAGTGGCCACACGCTCAAACATTTATGTGCTGCAATGGTGCCTGTCTTCTTGACATTAATGCTTGCCAAAAGGGACACTGAAACAAATAGGTACAACTGTCTCTACCCCCCCCCCCCCAAACAACTTTCAGCTTGCACTGTCATTACATGATCCGATTTCACTCTCCCACAGGATCAGTTTATATCAAAGTTGGAGAATATCTTGGAGTAAAGCAAAAGAAAATGGAGCAGAAGTGGAGAGTTACACTTGTACTTATTCAAGTGTTCCAATTGAGGAATCACGTTGAAGGGGGTGCTTGCATTTCACTGACAGAAACTCTTTTATTTTACTGTAAACAGAAAGGAAGGCTAAAACAAGTCTCTAGAATTTTAATCTGGTTCTTTATTGTGCATCCGAAGGAAAGATTCACACTTTTTATCAGTGTATACAAGTCACTTGTTAATGTATAAAAGAAGTTTTGTGCCATGTAGATTGTGCCTCGGCTGTGAGCCTTACTAGCAGCATAAATCAGTCATTAGTTGTTGGTTACTTGATCATGTCAAATGCAGTGAACACACATGCAAAGAGAGAAGAGATCGTATGAGAAGGAAGTGAGAATGGAGATTTGCAGAAGCTTTTCATTATGAAACTCAACAGATACAATGAGTGTTGTATATCTTTTATACTCCTCTAACCCGACTAACTCTAACCCAACTCTAACTAGCAACTAACTCTAGTTACATATGTTAAACTATGATTAAGTTAGTACATCCTTTACACCCCCACCCCCCTCAAGCTAGGAGGTATGAAGATATTATTCATTCTCAGCTTGGAGATCATATAGTCGTGTTGCACTTTTCCAAGTCCTTTGGTGAGGACCTCTGCTTGTTGTTCTGCTGAAGAAAGATTGATGGTTCTGACGAGGCTTTGCTTGATCTTCTCACTGATAAAATGGTGGTCGATGTCAACATGTTTGGTCCGCTTGTGAACACAGGATTGGCAACAATTTGGATAGCTGATTTGCTATCACAATATAGTGGAACAGAAGTGTGTGTTGCAACCTCCAGCTCCTTAAACAATTCCATGAGCCAAATGACCTCTGCATGCTAAGCTGTGATACTCTTTTCAGCAGAACTCATAGAGATGGATTGCTTCTTGGACTTCCAAGAAATAAGGGAATCACCAAATTTGACAAGGTAGCCAGTAACTGGCTTCCTAGTATTGGGACAGGATACCCAATTAGCATCACAAAAGGCAGACAAAGACCAGCCTTCAGTAATATTCCCAACCCAGGGCAAGACTTAAGATACCTGACTACACGCAATGCAACCTCCATGTAAGAAGCCTTGGAGCAATGCATACATTGATTTAGGCTTTGCACAACGAAGGAAATGTCTGGCCTAGTAGCAGTAAGGTACAACAGCCTCCCTAGTAGTCGTTGATATGGCCCTGGATTGGATCAACCCAAATCTTGTCTGTAGTACCCTACATGTGCATCAAACTCAACAGTGGTGAGCTTTAGATTGGTCTCCAATGGGAAGCCCACAAGTTTAGAGCCTGGTAAACCTGTATCTACAATCAGGTCAAGAGTGTGCTTCCTCTTATGCATGAGGATACCTTCCTTGCTCCTGGCAAATTCAATTTTCAAAACGAAACAAAGTTCACCAGGATTCTTAATTTTGAATCTCTACTGAAGAGTAGATTTGTCATCACCTGTGATGAGAATATCATCCACATACACCAATACAACCACTATCCTTCCTCCAATTCTTTTAGTAAAGAGAGAGTAGTCTAAGTGACTTTGTGTGAACCCAAAATCTACTAGAGTAGTAGATAGTTGAGATTCCACTGTCTAGAGGCTCGTTTAAGGCCGTAAAGTGATTTGTGCAGCTTGCAAACTAGAGACCTATCCCTTATTCTCCTGGACCCCCGTGGTATTTGCATGTATACTTCCTCATCCAAATCTCCTTATAAGAACGAATTATAAATATCCATTTGAAATATTTTCCATTGTCTGGAAGCAGCCAAGGAGAGCACACTTCTCATAGTGACCATCTTGACCACTGGGAGAACATCTCCTAATAATCCAAGTCTTCTTGTTGATTAAATCCCTTAGCTACAAGAGTGGCCTTGAACCTTTCTATTTCACTATTTGCCTTATAATTAATCTTGTAGACCCACTTGCAGCCGATAACTTTCTTTCCTTTAGGCAGGGTCATTATCTCCCAAGTTTCATTGTTTTCTAGTGCCTTGATTCCATCCTTCATTGTAGTTACCCATCTGGAATCTTTAGCTGACCTGTCTCAGAGTATGATCTTGGCTCCTCCTCTGTGGATATCTTTGACAAGAAACTGTGGTATTGAAAAGAAACATTAGAGTAGCTGATGAAATTAGATATTGAATACCTGCAGCTATGAGCTCCAGTTCCCCTTCCTTTAGTGACATAGTCTTGTAGTCAGACGGGTGGTTTTGATGTCCTAGTGGAGTTTTGAACATCTTTTTCTTGAGAAGGAATAGCTGGCAGTTGTATTGAGGAATCAACAACTGGACAGGCATGTGAATCTGCAGTAGAACTCCCATATGCAAGTGCAACCTGCTCCTCCATCATCTCCTCATTTTCAAGATTAGTAGGCACAGGAACATGAGGACTGTTGGGGCTTTCTTGCGACCCTTCTTCACTATTATGATCTGTGGGAGTGTGGAGGAGTGCTCGGAATTGCAACAGTTGTAGGTGTTATATCCACTACGCCATACCTAGGAATTATATCAAGGAATAATTGCTCAGATGTGTAAGAATATTCCTTAAAGGGAAAGATATCTTCATGAAAGGTCACATCTCTGCTCACAAAGGAAATCCCATTTTCAAGGTCTAGTAGCTTGTAACCTTTCTTCGGTGGTGCATAATCAAGTAGCACTGACCTCACAACTTTAGGACTAAACTTGAGTGGTCAGATTAGTAGCAACGCATAGACAGCCTATGACTCACAAATGACAGAAAGAGGCTTGATTGTGATACATCATCTCATGAAGGCTCTTGTTGTACAACACTATAGACGGCACCCTGTTAATTATATATACTGTAGCTGAACCCAATGACCCCAAAATATTGTTGGTAAGTGTCCGTGAGATCTGATAGCTCGGGCAGTGTCTAAAATATGTCGATGTATCCTTTCAACCACTCTATTTTGTTGTGAAGTGTAAGGGAAAGAGCTTTGATGTAGAATCCCATGTGATTGGAAAAAATCTTTGCAAGTGTTGTTAAAGAATTCACCACCATTGTTGGATCCGAACATTTTAATTGTTTTATTGAATCAAGTATGAATCATGGTTATAAAATCTCTGAGTTGTACAGGAACATCAGATTGGAACTTCATTAGAATATCCAAGTCCATCTAGTACAATCATCAGCTAGTGTAAGAAATAACCTCATGCCATTCACAGTAGTTGTCCTATAAGGACCCCCCACATCCATATAGATCAAATAAATGCTTTCTAGACATCTGGTAGAACTACTAGAAAAGAGAAGACTTGTTTGTCTAGCAAGAGGGCAAATTACACACTTATGTTGCAAGCATATGTGAGAACTAATGGTATTTTTAAGACTTGTTATTTTCTTCAGCACTGCTATAGGAACATGTCCCATTCTCTTATGCGATAATGCTGTAGATTCTCCTCTTTTATTCCTTGTTGAGACTGCAAAAGATTATGGAATCCCTCGTCTCTTATTCTGTGATATGGAATGTAAATGGTATAGCCCATCTAGTTCTTTATCAATCTCCTGCACCTTCTCAGATAAAAGATCCTGAACACACAAAAAATATTGGAAAGGATGCTGCACTACAATTCAGCTCTTTTGTCAATTTTGAAAATGACAAGAGAACATTCTTAAGCACACCACCTCGGGTGAGTTGATGGCTGCCTACATGAGTGACTGCTGTAGAATCCCTAGTTGGCAATTGAACTAGTCCTCCATTATCTGTTGACATATTATTATTCAATAAAGCCTTATCTCCAGTCATATAATTCGTAGCACCAGTATCTACACAATCCACTTAGAACTCTATCATTGCAAGTATAATTACCTGCCATGTTCGCACAAGCATCATAGTTACCTGCCATGTTTGCACCGACATTGGTGTCACCAACACTTATTTTCTGCAGCAAATGTAGAAGTTGTGTATACTGTTCTTGAATAAACATTGGAGAGCAGATGCCTGGATTATTCCCCTGCCAAGTACTCCCTCTACACAGGTCACACCAGATGCATCATGCTGAGAAAATTATGGTCCACCTCCTTCCATTTGTATTTCATTAGCTCTATGTTTGCCTTTAAAATCATAGGGATATTCCATAATCTTGTAACAAGTTTCTCTTACATGCCCCGACTTGTTAGAAAAATCACTCTTCATCAACTTGTAACATTGATCTTATAAATTTCATACTTAATATCGTGGCTAAATTCCAAGAACATAATTTCTAGGTTTTTCCCTCAAGACCCCAAGTTTTTCTGCACAATTCATGCTTAAATCCATACATAATTGATGTATTTAACTCATAATAGGTGGGGATATCTTACCTTGACGTTGATGACGATAATATCCTCTTGAAGCTCTCCCAAAAATCGCCCAAGCCATGAAAAATGGAATAGAAATGATCCTCTACTGGTTTTTAAAAGACTCACTGCCCCATCGATTATTCCCTAACAAGTTTCTCTTACATGCCTGGATTATTCCCCTGCCAAGTACTCCCTCTACACAGGTCATACCAGATGCATCATGCTGAGAAAATTATGGTCCACCTCCTTCCATTTGTATTTCATTAGATCTATGTTTGCCTTTAAAATCATAGGGATATTCCATAATCTTGTAACAAGTTTCTCTTACATGCCCCGACTTGTTAGAAAAATCACTCTTCATCAACTTGTAACATTGATCTTTGATGTGACCCTTCAGATGACAGTAGTCATATTGTAAATTGTAATTCTTTTTTTGGTTTTGACTAGATTGAGCGATGAACATTGTTGTGGGATCTATGTTGTTCCTACCCCCATAGTTATTGCTAGATATGATCTTCCTACTCTCAGCTTGCACTACCATAGCATACACTTGGTTAATACTGGGAATATTTGGCATCATCAATATCTGTCCCCCAAATGTATCGTTTAATCTCATTAAAAATTGCAACAATCGCTGAAATTCAATTGTTCTACATAATCTTTTACAGGTGGGGGTGGCAATACAGAGTCATACTCTGCCTATAAATCCTTGAGTTTGGTAAAGTAAACAGAGATTCAGGAGATACCTTGAGTTAATGTGAATATCTCCTTATGCAAGTAATACAGCTGTGAGGTATTCACTCAAAACGATATCTGAGCTCTGTCCAAACAACTGTGCATTAGAAAAGAAGAGGACTCCGGTTACTAAGTCCTTACTGACCTTGTTTGTTAGCCAGGAGGTGACTATCGCATTGCAGTAATCTCATTGCTTAGCCAAATCTGCACCAAAATCACTCTTACTCATTCTACCATCGACAATGCACAATTTATTTTCCCAAACAGCGCAATCTTCATCGCCCTACACCACGGTGTGTAGTTCTCCATTCCTGTTAGTAACAATCCCACATTCATCGAACTAGGCCCATCAGAAGGTTGAAAATACAACAGATGACTATAGTCGAGAACCACAGTACCTTTAGCTCCGCCACTAGAAGTGTCTCTACTAATACTTCTCGAAATTCTCCAGAATTGCCATATTAAATGAAAAATTAGATGTAAAATGTACAGAAAATCTGTGTAATTTTAGCTCAATTCCTGCGAAAAACTCTGAAATTAGGGTTCTAGCGATTATTAGACAAAATTTGTGCAAACGCTTTCGATATCCCTTTGAATTGCACGAGAAAATTCCTAGAATTGCTCTGATACCATGTCAAATACAGTGAACAGACATGCAAAGAGAGAAGAGACCGTATCAGAAGGAAGAGAGAGTGGAGATTTTGCAGAAGCTTTCCATTATGAAAATACAAATGAGTGTTGTATAAACTAACTCTAACCTAGCTTGACTAACACCTAACTCTAGTTATATATGCTAAACTATTATTAAGTTAGTACATCATCAAACATGCAACGGTCCGATTGGTGATCTCGATTTTGTGGCAAAGCCATCAAAATAAGGCAAAAGAAATTTCACACTCACGGTTAGTCAATTATGTTTTTGTTACGAATAAATTCTATTTAGAGTCTTGTAAAGAGTTTTACTTTTGTGACTAAGTCATAATTTCTCCTATAAATAGATGAGTATTACTCCATTATAAATCATCCCAAAATTCAATAAGAATTCCCTCTTTCTATTTCTCTGCAATATTGTTCTTCTTCTTTTATTGTTTCATAACACGTTATCAACACGAGACTCTAACCAATTGAGTAGAAACTTTGGGATTGAGCATAATGATTGTCAATTGTTTCATGAACTTCCTTCATGATTAAAATTTTGGATTTAAGGTAAGTATTTTACGTTTCTCTTTCAAATTCTTGAAATTCTATAATTTGATTTTATATACAGGCAAAGACAACAAAGTTTGATTATAACTCTAATGGAGTTTTTAAGAAATTACACCCACATGAAGATGTAAAATTTCTATGTCTTGCCATGATTAAATTCATGTATAATTGTGGGCAAAGAATTGAAAACCCGTCCCATTGAATTTGCTCCATTCTCATTCCCTTTAGAGAATGTGATAGCAGTATGTAATAAGTCTGAAAGAAGACAAAATTATTACCATGAATAATTAATGGATATGGACGTGGCAATAGACGAAATTATATCGTCATCATTGTGGCAATGAGAACAATAAGTATTCTCAAAATAATCCCACACTTTGTGAAAATATTTATCATCGATTTGACATGAGATTTTATAAAGCACATACATATGACTATGGTCCATTCATGATGTGAATGAGAAATATCTGATTTGTGAATATATATTCGTTTTAGAAGAATATAAATGTGCTAGTGGTAGTGATTACACCACACTCACCTCTAAAAGGAGGTTTGAGATGATATAAGAAAATAATATCATTATTATGGCATGAATGGTCATTGGTCACATACATATCGTACGCCAAAATATTTTAGCAATGTGATTATTAAAGGACAACAATAATGCAAGAAACATATCTTGCATATAATTTTGGCCATGACCATAATGGTATAAGTTTCTCTTTAAAAGAGATATTCACCACATGGATGTTGATGAATCTGTGGTAGTACAAAATTAATTGAGAGCTCTAGAAGAGCCAATTATTACTATTTTGGAGAAACACAATTAATTACCAATAAGGTATATTATGTTGTAGTACGTCTCAAAAAAACTTATTCAGTTTCCAAAATATACGCGAAAGCGATTGATTATATTGAGACTATAAATAAAGGAAAGATTTAATATCTTCTATTACTACAACTTGTAGCGGGATAATATGTATGTAAAAAGCTACCCGCTTTATCTCCAATTTGTATTACATAAATAAAAGAATACCACAATGAAGTGGATATTTTATTGATATAAAACCCATATCATAATAAACTTGGAGTTTATTCATAATTGCACACATCATGGTGTAAATCTGAAATTTATCAATATTGATAATTTATTCAGTTGGCATAATTGATTTACCCATATCAATTTAAGTATGATGTGCAAAAATAAAGAGAATTCACATGGGTAAATAATAAAGAACTAGAAAGTTCTATACGAATTCTTTTATGTGCTTTGTTCTCATTAATTAATATATCAACTAAAAGTGGGATTGAATCCCATGAATGATGGAAATATCAAAGGTGAATATGGGCCCATTCACCTGCCATGTATACCACATAAGATGCATCTATGAGATGGTTACATGTGTAATTATTATTAACCTGCAACCTGGCCGGTGTGTGCGAGGTAACTTGCTCAATAATTTGATTTAGAGCATAATTTCCAGATTTTCTATTCAAGAAGTTCATCTTGATAAGTTGGTCTATATCACAGTCGGTTTAGCAAAATGATTTATTGAGTGTCTTCACTTAATAGCTAAATTATTGCTTATGAGAACAAAGTTATATATATTAGTTTGATATAGGTTATATACGAAAGTATATTATTTTCTCCTCTCACAAGTGGTTCAGGGTCAGGAACCAAATAATTCCATCTTATTATTATTGATGTGCGGTGTATATTTTGATTAACACCATAACACACAAAGTAGGTTTTCAAAGTTGAGGAAACAAGTTAGTTTATCTAACATGAGGGGGAGACATGAAAAACAATTGAGATAAAGTTACGAGGAATGAATTATCGTTTCTATATCTAGATTCTCAATAAGATAATATGAACTTGAAGTTCATAAAAGGATAACTCATGTGCAATTTATTGCAAAGCATGTCAGACGCATTTGCTGACCCAAAGAAAGTAACTATATTCTCATTGTAAATGCTCATATTAAGTCCTAGAAGGACAAAGTCTATGGTAAGCTTAAAGCGTATAGACAAATCAGTTTCAAATAAACTTCTTGATAAAGAAGGTGAGCAAATGATCATAATAATGGAGGTAAGTGATTTAGAAAATCACATGACATAACACTTCATAATATCTCATGAGAGATTCAGGTACCTGAATATATGAATGAAGAGATCTCTATGTTATGTCGTAAGTGATAATATGGCTGATTTGTTCACAAAATCTCTACCGACGTCAACCTTCAAGAAGCTAGTGTACAAGATCGGGATGCGAAGGCTTAAGGATGTGAATTGATGCTCTCATCGGGGGGAGTTAATGCGCGTTGCACTCTTTTTCCCTTACAAGGTTTTGTCCCACTGGGTTTTCCTTGCGAGGTTTTTAATGAGGCAACCAAAAGGCGTATTGTTAGATATGTGTACTCTTTTCCATTTGTAGATTTTTTTCCCATTGAGTTTTCTTTTAATTAAGGTTTTAATGAGGCACATTACTTATTGAATAGACATTCAATGGGGAGTGTTATGAATAGAATTCTATTTAGAGTGAATGTCTATCTTGTGGAGAGTTTTACTTTGTGACTAAGTCATAATTTCTCCTATAAATAGATGGGTATTACCCCATTGTAAATCATCCCAAAATTCAATAAGAATTCCCTCTCTCTATTTCTCTGCAATATTGTTCTTCTTCTTTTATTGTTTCATAACAGTTTTAATTTTATTAAAGTCACTCAACTATTTTATTTTTTACTTAAAAGTAGCAAAACTTTCACACTATCGTTAAGCCATTTTGGCTCAAACCTCTATCATAAATTTGATGTGGTATAAAATTTAATAAGAAAAATTAAAAAATAAATGCCACATAAGCTTAAATGAATCATATCCATTCCTTCCTTAATGTGATTGATCCATAACCCAAATTCTTTCCGTAAAAAAGCTAAATTAAATTTCACATTAGTTTAAAATAATTTTTCTATACTACAAAATTCTGGCTTTTATGTTACATAATGTCCATTTATATTATTCTATGCTAGAAATTTTTTTATCTTGTTTGTATGCCCGATTCGAGTCGTTTTATAACTCTACTGAAGTTAAAATATTATTGTATCCAACTCACATAACATATTTATAATTTTCTAGTGACATTAAAATAGTATTGTATTCATCGCGCATAACATATTAATGTATCAAAAGCATACGAGAATAATTATAATAAGCTAATAAAAGTCTATTTTCACAATGAACATGAAATTACAGATATCTATTACAATTGTTTAGACAAAAGAAATATTGTATTCGTATGACAAAAATCCCACAAAAATATTACAAGACTTAATTTTATTAGGGGTGTGTGTTTTCCCCCTCTATTGAAACCCATTTGGGTTATGGGTCAAATCACATTAAGAAAAAATGGATCTAAAGTGGATATGGTCCATTTAAGCTTATGTGATTTTGGGGCATTTGCATCTATACCCATTTTTGGTATCACAATTTAACTTGTGCCCGCTTTGCAAAAAAAAAAATGCAAGCGTACCCGTTTTTTCGCATAACTTCAGCACACGGGCCTGAAGTAACAAAGGCAATCACGCAAAACTTTAGCATTCTAGTAGTCGGGCCTAAAGTTCAACTCGAGAGCTGAAATTTTTGTGCTTTAACTGAAAAACTTCCGCTCTAGAACTAAAGTTTTTATCTTTGTAACTTCTATAACTATCAAATATACCTTTTGGGCTTAAAATAGCTATTTGTACCATCATCATTATCATCAACATCAACAACCTTGTTATATGTCTTGCTTTTCTCATATGATAATCCATTATTTGTGTTCTTAATATACTTTTATTGGCGAAAGTGTGAATATTATTGCATCTTCCACTGGTTTTCTTCTTTGCGATAAGTGCAGAAGCAGACATAGGATTTATTATGTTTATAATCCTGCCACGAGGCAGCGTTTTGATATTCCTAAAACGCAGCACCAACAACAGCAGAAGAAAGAAGAAGGAGGAGAAAGAGAGCTGAAGTTGTTTAAAAAGTGGGTACAAGCTAAATGTTTAAAAAATGGGTATAGGTTAAATAAGTGCGACCAAATAGGGCAACTCGTGCAATTTTTACATTTATTTTTAGATTTTTTTATGTCATGTCATAATTATGATAGGAGTTTGAGCCAAAATGACTTTTAAGTGATAATGTGAAAGTTTAGTTACTTTTAAGTGACAAAAAATAGTTAAGCGACTTTAATAAAATTAAAAAATAGTTGAGTGACATCAGCGAAATTAACCCTTATAATCAATACAGAATAAGAAGAAGAAAAAAGAAAATGAGACCTGACTGATATGAAGTAAGGTGAATGAACCATTAAACCTTTAAACTAGTTCATGCTAAGTAGTGGTATTAAGAATTCGATTTTTCGGTCGTATTATTCTTTTTTGATAAGCTTCTTTAGCATCCAACCAATTATTATTTGGATAGGTAGAACAGAGAAATGTAGGAGAGTTTCAACCGTTCTTGTCTGGTTACCAATTAGCTAACATTCCAAGAACTTCAAGTCTAATACAATCATATGGTAAATTACCTTATCGCTAAGTAATTATTTGCCAAAAAGCAAAAATACGAGGTTGAATATGACTCTATTAAATTGCAATTTTATCGGAGTAAGAAAACGTACTTTGTTTTTTTTTTAAATAAAAAGATATAACAATTTTTTTTTAAAAAAGTATACTTTTAGATCTTTATTTGACTAGACTTGTGCTACCTTTAGGAGTCTAAAACTTAAATGGCAAGGGCTTAAAATAGGTTTTTACAATTTTTTTTTAAAAAAAAAATCTACCTAAAACATAATATTATACTGCGCTTTATTTTAACAGAATTTTAGTCGTTAAAGTAAAGCATAGTATAATAGTGTGTTTTACCTAAAGCGCTATATTATACTGCGTTTTACTTATTAAAATATAACACCCATCTTCTTCCCGCAACGACAAAATCAGTAACCCTCCCCCGAGTTTTAAAAATAGAAAATAGCGGTCCCCCCCTCCCCATTATAGAAAATCGAGTGGACCCCACCTGTCACACAAAAAATGAAGATTGTAGGTCCCATATACAACCCAAGCCTTTGATTGTTGTGGTTTCCTCGTTTCGGGCTCAAAATTTCAATTTTCTGACTTTTTTAAAAGGCAGAATAACCTAAATGATACCTATAGTTGTGTCACTTTGTCATCCTGGTCCCTATATTCAATAAAGTTTCATCCAGACACTTATAATTATTTAAAGTGAGTATTTTAAATCCCTCTGACCATTGACAGAGTCTATGTGGCAGTTTGATAGCTGAACTAGACAAACTACGTGTATTTCACGCGTATCTAGAGCGTGAGTATAATTATTTAAATCAAAAAATAATTAAAATGATTTTTTTAAAAAAATACAAAAAGTCAAATGCAGAAAGAAAAGAAAAGCAAGTGAATGCTTTCTCTATTTCACACACGTTAGCTTGCTCCCCCTTCCCCCCTCTCAATCCTATTATCTCCCCCTTCGTCACGATAGTACTCCTCTTCCACCATTTTCACCAAACCCTATTGCAACAACCCCACTATCGTTGGCTTTTATATCCTTGTAGAGAAGACCCAAAAAAGAAATTTTTATGACAACCACTAGAGATAGCTAAATTGGACTATTTCTATTGGTGGGCATTTATTAAGCGAAGATGACCCAACAAGAGTGAACGCCATTACATTTCAGATCTTGGTAACCTTTGAATTGGAATACATGTGACCATTAAATTTAATAAATATTGATCGTGGCAAACTCAACCCGAAGGTATGAGCGGGTACTAATACTCTTACCCGAATAGTGGTTCGGGGTCAATTTACTCAGGGAGTTAGATTTTTGGAGTGAATAATTGTATTGCACTAGTATTGAGTTTTGGCTTCTAGTTTATCTTCAAACATTTTTGGTATTTTCGATGTATAAAACTATTGTGTCTACTACTATTGAATTGTCTAAATTATGCTAAAGCTATTTCTAAGTATGATTTTCTAATGGGAAAAGGGGACTAGGAAGTAGCTTATGCCTAGGTGGAATAACTAACGGGTATGGAAATTCAATGCGAAGATGATACATGGGATATTCGGATAACCGTTGCTCTATACATTCATTCTCACACCTCTCGGTAGAGAGAACAATTTTGCCCAATTGACTCTCTCGAGACTAATTGGGTAGGCTAATTTGCCCAAGCAACTTTAGGCTCAAGTTGGGTATTACTCTTTCGAGGTTTATACCCGTTACTTGGGACTACCATTCTCATGAGTCCATCTCAAGTTCTTGCTGGGATTGAATGAGAGGTTTTAGGCTCTCTTTCTCAAGTAGAGACCAAACCCGCAAATATAGACTTCATGTTTGCAACCACAAAATCCAAATTAAATACATTCATTCAACCCAAAACCAATTACCCACAATCATCCTTGCATTTAATATTCAAACCCATCAATTACCCACACTAGGGTTGGGCTACAACCCTAGCTATGGGTTTAGCTAGCCATAGAAATAGAAGAAGATGAAGAAATTGAAGCTAAAATTGACATAATAATTAATTGAAAATGAAATCTAAAGTCAAACTAGTACAAAATTGCCCAAAATAGGCGTGTTCAAGTTCCTCAGGAGCTTTGCCGTCACTATGTATTGTCTAACATGACCTAAAAAAGAAAAAGAAACTATTTATACTACCGTGAACTTTCCGGACAAAAATGCCCTTACGGGACTCACGCGGACCGCACACTTTTGTCGTGCGGCCGCGTAGGGCTATTTGGGTTGCTGAAGGTCTGCTGCTGGAACAGGTATGCGGACCGCACACATTTGTCATGCGGCCGCGTGGGTACAGTGACGCGGACCGCATATATTTGACATGGGGCCGCACTGCACAAATCCTCTGCATGCATAGCCTCTGATCCTTTATCCACGCGGGCCGCACTGATATGGCACGCGGCCGCGTAAGTACAGTAATGCGGACCGCATAGTTTTGGGCGCGGTCCGCGTGGGTCTTGTCTGCATTTTGAGGCCTCTCTGATCTTCACCTGCGTGGCCGCACACCAAAACAGTGCGGTCCGCGTAGATAGTGCTTGTACTCTTGGGTCTCTGAACCATCATGTGCGGCCGCACACTAAGACAGTGCGGTCCGCACAGACTTCCTTGCAGTCCTTCATCTCTTTGTTGACGCTTTGCTGGTTTCACTTCTTTTTGAGCCACTTTGATGATATTCATCCTCTATTCGTACAAACCTGCAAATTAGCGCACTTGTAAGTAATTCAGAGCCACTTAATCACATTTTATGCACAAAGCTAAGGTAAGGCGGGGTTCAAAATCATGCAAAATTCCTAGTTATCAACTCCCCCAAACTTAAATCTTTGCTTGTCCTCAAGCAAATCAAAAACTAAGTCCTAACCTTAAGAGAAAAGACACCAAATCACCCCTATTTGTCCGGGGGTAACCTCACAAACATCAATTGGGACTAACAATTGCCCATAATGCAAATGTATCATTGACACCTTTTTGAAAACTTTTAAGCATTGTGGTTCAAGTGTGACACAAGAGCTTCGAGGGTTGACTCATCCATCAAGGAGCCTTTCTCAAGCACTTTGGTTATTGTGGACCCCAAACTCATACACCCTTGGCTCTCCCTAAGTGCATCTTACCTTTTTGGGTATTTGCACTCAAATCAATGTGGAAAATTTCACACTGGCTCTCTCAAAGAAGAGACCCTAAGCCCGACACTAGGTACTATAGGCTTGCCCTTTATGTAAGTATCCACTAATGTAGGCTCTTCTCGACTTGAGATCATATAGGACTTTTTGGGAGTCATTGTGAAAGCTTTTTGGGTAGGGTAGGACTTTGGTTCTTAGTGGTTCAACCTTCCCTAAAGCGTTTCTTTTGATTCATTTATGGAACACCTTTTTTTTTTACTCTTTTTGGCATTTCCTATTTTACGGGGTGAAAGAGAGGCACCATGGTACTCTTCCGTATTGCGATTGGCACTTCTTTCTTTGATCAATTCATTCTCATTCTTCCTTCTTCCTTTTTCACTTATCAACTCCTTTTGGTCCCCCAATTTTGGGTCTTTTTCAACTTTTCGCTTGTTTTTCTCTTTGTTTCCTTTTTCTTCATGCCTTTTCTTTTTCTTATTGCATTTGTGCCTTTTTGCCGCTTTGGTGCCTTTCTTGTTTGTATCTTGTCTTTCCCCCCCAAACTTATACTTTTGCAATCACTTTAAGGGAAGATCTTTGGGTTCCAAGAGAAGGTCTAAATTGGGTATAGGCTTGCACTTTGGTTTATGAAGAAACAAGGTTTTAGGCTCAAAAGGGGTGACTCGGGATTCATTTATTGGTAGGTTGGAAGGAATGATTCATGATATGTTCATTTGGATCAAAGGTGGCCTACACTCACTTCTCAAGTCAAGTTTCACCTAGGATTTCACCTCAACAAATATTCGGGGAAAGTTCTAGACCATCGGTACGGTGCTTGGGCTCACAATTCTACTTTCTCACCACACTTACACTCAGAGATCACCAAGAAATGGAGTCGACGGCCCACAACAACCTTGGAATAGATTCGATCACACTTTGGTCCATATGACCAATCGATGGTTGTTCGATCAACACAAGACTCTCAAGGCCACAACTTTCACCAATCTAGACAAAACTTGATGTCTTTAACCATAAGATCGGAGACAAATGTGCTAGGCCCAAGTGAAGTTCGCCCAAGGTACCCTTAACCAACAAAAAAGTTTGAAAAACAAGAATACAAAAAGAGAAAAAACTAACTCCTCTCTTAAGAAAGTTGTCACGCTATCTATCATAGGGAAGAGCCACCCGGTTCACACAACACTTTACCCTTGGAAAGAACCGTGGCATTAAGAAAACCAAGGGTTTATTGAAAGATTAAAACAAAAACTAATCATTCTACGAGAATAACCAAAATTTGAGAAAGCAAATGAACTATGAACAAAGATAGATCCGAATATACAATCAAAAAGTGTTCAAAATGAAACTAAAGTAGATCAAAGCGTTAAAATATATACAAATACTACGTCTATGAATGTACTAAAAGTAGTCAAATATATACAATCCAAAAATCAAAAACAGTAGGGCACACCCCCACGAATAAAAGCTAGCATCGTCCCCAATGCTAACTATCAAATAAAGCACAAAGAGAAAGGATATAGATGGCCCCTCAAGCCTGATCAGCAGGGGGTCATGTGTGCTCCCTGGGTCCTCTCTATGCTCGGGGACCTCGGACCGGTCCCCTATAGTCTGCTGCTCTTCTAGTGGGCCCTGGACCTGGACCTGGACAGGCTCTTGATCTGGTATATCATGTGGTTGTCTGGAGTAAGTCTCATGTGGATCAGTCAGCTACTCTAATGACCATTCCTTCAGTGTTGGGGAGCTTCCTCTTCTTGCGTGGCCCGAGCTCCTCATGCGACTGCTCCGGCTGTGGCTCTATGGATGGCTCACCAAATAGAAGATCTAGGGGCAACTGGTCAGCTACCAGTTTGTCCACCTGCTCCTTAAGAGTTGCAACCGACTCCGTCGAGGCCTTGGCCTTCCTCAGCTTCCTGTGCTCCCTAGCAATGCTTTTGAGTGCCTTTCTATGTGAATCGACCGCCTCAGCCAAACTATCCTGCTTTTTCATCATCTTTTCCTGGTTGTCCAGGATTTTCTTCAGTATGTCCTCAATAGAAGCTGGGACCTCCACCGTCACAGGTGCACTGTGGTACTGAACCACTCTCGTCAAGTTGGACAACTTAGATGTCGCAGCTGACATCCAGTTGTTCAAACTGGTCAAAGTGTAAGACAGTTGGTTGGAGTGAACCGGTGCGTCTTGGAGACTGGAATCTCCAGATTAGCTGTAGAGGAGGAGGGTGTTGTAGATGGACCCGGAGGGAGTGAAGTAACCTGCTCAGTAGTGGTGACAGCTGGCTCCTCAGACTGGCCAGCTGTGGTGGAAGTGGTGGCTTGGCCTTTTTTGGCCGTCTTAGGGTTGTCCGGACCCTTTTGATCATACCACTAGTATGCCCCCGCCGGAGGCACCAGAACATCAAACTTTTTCCTTTTTACTTTCAACTCTTTGAAGTACATCGTCAATGTGTTGGGGAATGGGTAGTTCGTCTTGGTCTCATTGGCCACCTTTGAGATGACCCTGTACATGATATTTCCCACATTTAGTGGGAAGCCTGCCATGATCGAAGCTACCAACACCGCTCTATCAATCGGCACTGAATGGTCGTGAGTGGTAGGATCCAGACGGTTGTAGACAAAGGTCAACCACCCTTTCGCCTCGAAGCTGAGGGTGTTCCTATAAATCTTTTCATGTGCTTTAAGCCACATCGGAACACTTTCGGGAGCCGCTAGCACCTCTGCTAACCAAGGTCGGGCCTCCTCCTTCTGAGCTAACTTCTCTAAATAATGAGATTCATCTTCCTCTGCGAATCCCGAAAACTCATTGAGCGACTTCCCATCAAACAACACAATTTGGTCCCTAACCTTTGTGGCAGTGGAATCCCGGACTAGATAATGGATATTGACATAGAACTCCTTCACCATGTGTTCGTTTGCATTCTCCACCCGCTCCTTAAAGAAGCTCCAACCCTCTCTCGTGTGGAATTGTGCTTGCACGTGAGGGTTGTGCGGAAGCAGGTCCACATCTATAAACCTCCTCTCTGGGATCAATCTCCACTTTGGCGACCACTATCGGAACTTATGCCATACTTGTTGACTGACAAACCTATCGGCCCACACATTGGGATCCCTGGTCCACGATATCCCCCCAACCTGTGGCTCACCTCCCTCACCCCGACCTCCACTCTCCCCTAATAGTGAAGCTGTGGGAGAAGTGGAGTACTCATCATCACTGTTCTTCTTCTCAGCTCGAGACTCATCAGACGAGTCCAAGACTACAATGACTTGCTTGGAGATGGCCTTGGAAGTGTCCTCTGTGGGTTGATCTCCCTCTAGAGATAAGGAGGGCATGATTGGTACTGAGACTTCTATGTGGGAGGGGGCAGACTCTGATGTGATGCTCCTTGAAGGAACGTAATCACTCCCCGTGGAATGAGAGGCCACTATGTCAGCTTCCCGAATTATCTTTCGGGTTTTATTGATATTTTCCCGGGCCTCCGGGGTGAGTTTTACTATCTTTTTGCCTTTGCCCCCTCGGGAGGGACCACCCCTCCTGGGTTGTTTACCCCCACGTTGTGCTAACATCTTCTTCATTGCCTGCAAAAGTACAATCTATATTGGTTAGTCGAAGCATGTGAGCAGTGTACAATGACAGAAGGTCATAAGTAAAACAAGCACAGTGAAGAACAGAAGCCATGCGGACTGCGCACTTTTGACACGCGGTCTGCACAGGCTAATCAGTACCTTGTAGCATCCTCTGAAGTTAACCCACGCGGACCGCACTGTTTTGTATTGCGGCCGCGTGAGGTCAACGCGGACCGCACACTTTTGCCACGCGGTCCGCATAAGCTGATCACCCAACAAACAGACTCTCTGAAGTTGACCCACGTGGACGCACTATTTTGTATTGCGGCCGCGTGAGGTCAATGCGGACCGCACAGAAATGGACGCGGTCCGCACAGAAGAAACCAGCACTTTTGTCATTCTCTAAACCTCGGGCACGCGGTCCGCACTGATTTGGACCGCATCCGCGTAGGTGTGATTGGTCAATCAGAAATTCACGCGGACCGCACAACAAAAGTGTGCGGCCACGTAGGGCAGAAAAACGAAAAACTGGTAGGTTACCCTTTTGTTCAATTTAGTCCATTGTGTTCAATATCCTATGTCCTAGGTGTCCCTACTCAGTTATTTTAACAAGGAAGATTAACCCTAGTTCTCTAATTAGCATGCTTGATCCTAAAGTTGTCAATTAAAAGAAGAAAATAAAGAAATTAAGAAGTTATGCTAACATTAATTAACATTAATTAAAATAATGAATACAATGAATCAAAGATGAAATGTTACCAAGAGTGGTTGAAGTTGTAATTGAAGCACAAAAGAGTGGGAGTGAATAGTGATTTTTTGTCTTAGAATGAAATTTGGCCAAAAGGTTTAGTGAAGGCCAGAGGTCCCTATTTATAGAAAAGGATGTGAGACCCATAACTTACCTACCTGCGCAGCCGGACACTTTTGGCATGCGGACCGCACAGGATTTTCCTTGTGTTCATTTTATCCAGCAGGTCACGCGGACCACACTGTTTTGGTGTGCGGCCGCATGCCTAACTTCAGAAACCTCCTCAATGGTTAAGCTTCCACGCGGACCGCACTGTTTTGTTATGCGGCCGCGTGGTAAACTTCAGAGACCTGCTTAATTGACCAATTTTCACGCGGACCGCACTGATTTGTGGTACGGCCGCGTGGTCAATCTTTAGAGACTTGATATTTTGCCCTTCTCTCTTGTCCAACCCACGCGGACCACACACTTTTGGTACGCGGACCCCGCAGGTTTCCTTTGGTTCAGGACTTCACTTTCATCAGCCCACACAGACCGCACTGTTTTGTGGTGGGGCCGCGTGGCCCAAACTTCAGAGAACTGTTTACTCTGTATTTTCCTGCATTATTTCAACACACTCCTTGCAACACTTCACACATTGTTAGCTCAAAAATCCTATCCTACTGATGAAGAAAACAAAGGAAAAGAAAAACACATGGGTTGCCTCCCAAGAAGCGCCTGATTTAATGTTGGGGCACGACGCAATTTACCATACCATCACTTCAAGTGCAAGAGTGCCACCACATGGCTGTCATCCAGCTTCCCCAAGTAGTGCTTCACCCGATGCCCATTTACTCAAAATATTTCACCATTCTTGTTCTTTAAGTCTAGAGCTCCAAACGGGGTCACACCTACTACCTCAAAAGGGCCACTCCACTTTGACTTGAGCTTTCCCGGAAACAATCTCAACCGGGAATTGAAGAGAAGAACCATGTCACCAACCTTGAACTCCTTGCTTCGAGCATATTTATCGTGAAGGTACTTCATCTTGTCCTTTTATAAGGACGAGCTAGAGTATGCATGAAATCTAAACTCGTCAAGCTCATTCAAATGATCAACCCGAAGATTAGCCGCTACATCCCATTCCAAGTTCAACTTTTTCAAGGCCCACATTGCTTTATGTTCAAGCTCTACCGGAATATGACAAGCCTTACCAAACACCAATCGGTAGGAAGACATACCAATTGGCGTTTTGTAGGCCGTCCTATAAGCCCACAATGCATCATCTAGTTTCTTGGACCAATCAGTCCTATTTGCATTGACCGTTTTAGACAAGATGCTTTTCATTTCCCGATTTGAAACTTCAACTTGACCGCTTGCTTGGGGATGGTATGGAGTAGTGACTTTATGATTAACACCATACTTGGTCAACAATAAATCGAAAGCCTTGTTACAAAAATAGGAGCCCACATCACTAATGATGGCACAGGGGGTCCCAAATCTTGTAAAGATGTATTTCTTCAAAAATTTCACAACACTCCGGGCTTCGTTGTTAGGAAGAGCCACGGCTTATACCCACTTCAAAACATAGTCCACTGCTACCAAAATATATGTGTTTCCACAAGAACTCACGAACGGTCCCATGAAGTCAATGCCCCACACATAAAAAATGTTAACTTCTAGAATGGTTTTTAAGGGCATCTCATCTCTCTTTGAAATTCCACCTGCTCGTTGACATGCATCACAGCTCTTCACTAAATCACTAGAATCCTTGAAAATTATCGGCCAATAGAATCCACAGCTCAAGACTTTGGAGGCCGTCCTCACTCCCCCGTGGTGACCACCATAGGAAGGCAAGCTTCCAAGATGCTCATTTGTTCGCTCTCCGGGACACACCTTCTAATCACTCCATTCCTGCAAATTTTGAACAAGTACGGATCATCCCAATAAAAGTCCAAACTCTCCCGCTTTAGCTTTTTTCTTTGGTTGGAAGAGAGCTCACATGGAATCACACCGGACACAAGGTAGTTGGCTATATTGGCGAACCATAGCATATCATTCATTGACACTGCAAGGAGTTGCTCATTCGGAAAAGAATCATTGATCTCAAGGCCGTTGGATGGCCTCCCCTCCTCCTCTAGACGAGACAAGTGGTCCGCCACTTGATTTCCACTGCCTTTTCGGTCCACAATCTCTAGATCAAATTCTTGAAGGAGAAGCACCCATCTCATCAATCTTGCTTTGGAGTCCTTCTTTGTCATTAAGTACCGAAGGGCAGCATGATCGGTGTGGATTATCACCTTAGCCCCCATAAGATAAGGACGAAATTTCTCCATGGCAAATACAATGGCTACCAACTCCTTCTCCGTGACGGTATAATTCCGCTGAGCCTCATTCATTGTTTTACTTGAATAGTACACTGGGTGGAACATCTTATTGAGCCGTTGACCAAGTACCGCACCTACCGCCACATTACTAGCATCACACATTAGTTCAAAAGGCAAATTCCAGTTGGGTGCGTTAATGATGGGGGTAGTTGTCAATTTATGCTTTAACAACTCAAAAGACCCCATGCATTTCTCATCAAAAACAAACTTTGCATCCTTTACCAAAAGTCTACACAAACGGTTCACAATCTTGGAAAAATCTTTAATGAATCGCTGATAGAACCCGGCGTGCCCAAGGAAACTCCTCACCCCTTTGACAGAGTTAGAGGAGGGAGCCTTGAAATGACATCAATATTTGCCTTGTCAACCTCAATACCATCTTTCGAAACCTTGTGCCCCAAGACAATTCCTTCTTTCACCATAAAGTGGCACTTTTCCCAATTAAGCACCAAGTTTGTATCTTCATATCTAGCCAATACACGGTCCAAATTTTCCAAGCAATCATCAAAGGAATCTCCAACTATACTGAAATGATCCATAAATATCTCGAGAATGTCTTCCACCATGTCGGTAAAGATCGCCATCATGCACCTCTGAAACGTGGCTGGGGCATTACACAATTTGAATGGCATTCGAGAGAAAGCGAATGTGCCATAGGGACATGTAAAGGTAGTCTTCTCTTGATCTTCCGAGGCAATGAGGATTTGATTATACCTCGAATAACCATCCAAGAAATAATAATAAGGTCTACCCGTCAATCGATCCAACATTTGGTCCAAGAACGGCAATGGAAAATGATCCTTTCTCGTCACCTTGTTAAGGTTTCTATAATCCATACAAACTCTCCAACCCGCAACAGTACGAGTAGGAATTAGCTCATTCTTTGCATTGTTGACAACCGTCATGCCACCTTTCTTGGGAACACATTGGACCGGGGAAGTCCAAGAACTATCCGAGATGGGGTAAACCACCCCGACATCCAACCATTTTATAATCTCTTTCTTGACGACCTCTTGCATAGCCTCGTTCAATCTTCTTTGATGCTCAAGTGATGGTCGAGAATTCTCCTCCAATATTATTTTGTGCATGCAAAATGTGAGGCTTATTCCCCGAATGTCCGCCAAAGTCCAACCAATCGCTCGCTTCCGCTTTTTGTAAGACCGCCAAAGTGGCGTCAACCTGCATGTTCGTCAAGCAAGAAGAAAGAATGACTGGCAAAGTGAAATTGGGACCCAAGTACTCATACCCGAGGTGAGGAGGAAGTGGTTTCAACTCCAACATCGGCGGCTCTTCAATAGATGGCTTTGTAGGAGGAGTCTTTCGGTTCTCAAGATCTAATGATAGCTTCCTTGGCTTATAAGAGTACGAGACCATACCATGTAAGGCATTCACACATTCCACACATTCGGCATCTTCATTGGTCTCCATGTTTAAAAGTACCGCCTCAAGCGGATCCTCAACATTGATCATGGCGCTTGTGTCATCCACTATCACCGTCGTGGCAATGTCCACAAACGAGCACACTTCGGTGCTATTTGGTTGGAGCATTAATTTGCACACATGGAAAACCGCCTTCTCATCACCGACCCTAAATGTCAATTCTCCGGATTCAACATCCACAAGAGCTTTCCCGGTAGCCAAGAATGGCCTACCAAGAATGATAGGCACCTAAAAATCAACTTCACAATCAAGAATGACAAAATAGGCCAGTAGAATAAACTTGTCAGCTCTCACTAGCACATCGTCAATAATTCCTAACGGCCTCTTCATAGAACGGTCCGCCATTTGCAACCTCATTGATGTTGGACGAGGTTGTTCAATACCCAAGGTTTTAAAGACGGATTATGGCATGAGATTGATACTAGCACCCAAATCACAAAGTGGTTTGGCAAAATTTGCACATCCGATAGTACAAGGGATAGTGAAGGCTCCGGGGTCTTCCAACTTGGGAACCATAGAATGAACTATGGCACTCACTTGGTGAGTCATTATTATCGTTTCACAATCCATTGACCTCTTCTTCGTCACCAAATCCTTCATAAATTTTGCATACCCGGCATTTGTTCAAGTGCCTCCACCAATGGCACATTAATGGTCAAGCTCTTCATCATCTCTATGAACTTCTTAAATTGATTATCTCCTTTTTGCTTTGCCAATCTTTGAGGATACGGTGGAGGAGGCCTTGGCAAGGGTGCCTTGGCCTTTGGAATAGATGGCTCGGGAATATCAATGACGTGTTCCCTAGACGGGTTCACGGTATCTTGGGACTCAATCCCGGCCTCATCCTCAATTTCAATCCTAACATCATTTGTTGCAATAGGCTCAACCACACGGTCATCATTCATTTGCATGTCATCATCATTCAAATGGGCTACCACATCCACAACTCGATTCTCATTTGAGGCATTTACAACACCGCCTCTTCTACTCCTAGTTGTCACGGACATCACATGATTGTTCCCTCCTTTCGGGTTTACCACCGTGTCACTTGGTAGTGCACCTTTAGGTCGGGAGTTCAAAGATTGAGAAAGTTGGCCGATTTGCACTTCCAAATTCCGGATTGAAGTTTTATGAGAAGCTAGTTGGGCATCCGAATCTTGATTCTTTTTCATCATTTGCTCAAACATGTTTTCAATGCGACCCATATCATTGCCTGAAGAACTTGATCCTTGTGAATGGAAAGGGGGTGGATTGTTGGGTTGTTGGTACATAGGAGCTCTTTGAAAACCTTGTCCCCGATTATTTTGATTGCCACCATTGTTCCACCCACCTTGATTGTTATTGTTCCCCTAATTGTTATTGTTGCCACTCCAATTGCCACCACTATTTCCTTGATTGTTCCAATTATTGCCTTGATTGTTCCACTCTCCACCATCAATCCTATTGTTGTTATTATTCCAATTACCTCTTCCTTGATTGTTTCCCCAATTGCCTTGGGAACGCCATTGTTGGTTGTTTTGATTTCCTCTATTGCCTTGGAAATTGTTCACATATTGACAATCTTCATCTTGATCATCAAAGCCATCATTAGAAAATCCTCCATCATTGTTGTTCTCATTTTGATCATATTGGCTTTGTTGCGCTTGTTGCCATCTATTCCTTCTTTTCAACATTGAACATTCTCCATAGAATTCACTTGGCGAGGATTTTGCACTTGTTGAAGTTGAGCTTTCGCCAATTGATTCATGGTTGTAGTGAGCTCGACAATGGCTTGTCCATGGTCATGCAACTCTTTATGTAGATGAATAACATTCGGATCTCCTTGAGGTACATTCGCCCGACTTTGCCATGCCGTAGAAGTGTCGTCCATTTGATCCATTACTTCACGTGCTTCCTCCAAAGATAACTTCATGAAATTGCTTCCCGCTAGTTGGTTCACAATGCATTGGTTCGCCGTGTTGATCCCCCTATAGAAAGTTTGTTGAACCATAGCATCGGTCATGTCATTGTTCGGGCACTCTTTCACCATAGTCCGATATCTCTCCCAAATTTCATGCAATGGCTCCGTTGGTTCTTGCTTGAAGGCTAGAATCTCGTCTTTCAATGCCGCCATATGAGTTGGGGAAAAGAACTTGGCAATGAACTTATCCGCCAATTCGTTCCATGTAGTGATTGAATGATTCGGCAACCTTTCCAACCAATCTAGCGCCTTACCCCTCAATGAGAAAGGGAAAAGCCGCAACCGCAAAGCATCTTCTGACACATTGGTTTGTTTACTTCCCCAACAAGTATCTACGAACCCCTTCAAGTGCTTGTAGGCATTTTAATTGGAGGCGCCCGTAAAATACCCCATTTGCTCCAATAGTGTCAACATCACATTTGTAATTTGGATGTTCCCCGCCCAGATTCGGGGAGGAACAATGGCACTAGCATATCCTTGATTTGTTATTGGTCTTGGTGCAACCCTTGGCGGTGGCGGAGGAGGGTCTGGAATTTGATTAGCATTTCGAGCCCTTCGTGGTACATTTTGTACCGGAAATTCATCTTGCTCAAGATCCTCTACCTCCTCCCCCGCCATGGCATCACCAAGGAGAAGATTAGCATTTCCATTAAGATCCATTTGTACCTATTAAAATTGAATCAAGAAAATTAGTAAAAGAAGGAAAGAAGAAGCAAAACACAACACTAGCAACGCAATTAATCAACACCGTTTAACTCCCCGACAACGGCGCCAAAAGTGATCGTGGTAAACTCAACCCGAAGGTATGAGCGGGCATTAATACTCTTACCCGAATAGTGGTTCGGGGTCAATTTCCTCAGGGAGTTAGATTTTTGGAGTGAATAATTGTATTGCACTAGAATTGAGTTTTGGCTTCTAGTTTATCTTCAAACATTTTTGGTATTTTCGATGTATAAAACTATTGTGTCTACTACTATTGAATTGTCTAAATTATGCTAAAGCTATTTCTAAGTATGATTTTCTAATGGGAAAAGGGGACTAGGGAAGTAGCTTATGCCTAGGTGGAATAACTAACGGGTATGGAAATTCAATGCGAAGATGATACATGGGATATTCGGATAACCGTTGCTCTATACATTCATTCTCACACCTCTCGGTAGAGAGAACAATTTTGCCCAATTGACTCTCGAGAGACCAATTGGGTAGGCTAATTTGCCCGAGCAACTTTAGGCTCAAGTTGGGTAATTACTCTCTCGAGGTTTATACCCGTTACTTGGGACTACCATTCTCATGGGTCCATCCCAAGTTCTTGTTGGGATTGAATGAGAGGTTTTAGACTCTCTTTCTCAAGTAGAGACCAAACCCACAAATATAGACTTCATGTTTGCAACCACAAAATCCAAATTAAATGCATTCGTTCAACCCAAAACCAATTACCCACAATCATCCTTGCATTTAATATTCTAACCCATCAATTACCCACACTAGGGTTGGGCTACAACCCTAGCTATGGGTTTAGCTTGCCATAGAAATAGAAGAAGATGAAGAAATTGAAGCTAAAATTGACATAATAATTAATTAGAAATGAAATCTAAAGTCAAACTAGTACAAAATTGCCCAAAATAGGCGTGTTCAAGTTCCTCACGAGCTCTGCCGTCACTATGTATTGTCTAACATGACCTAAAAAAGAAAAAGAAGCTATTTTTACTATCTTGAAATTTCCGGACAAAAATGCCCCTACGGGACTCACGCGGACCGCACACTTTTGTCATGCGGTCGTGTAGGGCTATTTGGGTTGCTGAAGGTCTGCTGCTGGAATAGGTATGCGGACCGCCCACATTTGTCATGCGGCCGCGTGGGTACAGTGACGCGGACCGCATACATTTGACATGCGGCCGCACTACATAAATCCTATGCATGCATAGCCTCTGATCCTTTATCCACGCGGGCCATACTGATATGGCACGCGGCCGCGTGAGTACAGTAACACGGATCGCATAGTTTTGGACGCGGTCTACGTGGGTCTTGTCTGCATTTTGAGGCCTCTCTGATCTTCACCTGCGCAGCCGCACACCAAAACAGTGCGGTCTGTGCAGATAGTGCTTGTACTTTTGGGTCTCTGAACCATCCTGTGCGGCCTCACACCAAAACAGTACGGTCCGCACAGGTTTCCTTGAAGTCCTTCATCTCTTTATTGACGCTTTACTGGTTTCACTCCTTTTTGAGCCACTTTGATGATATTCATCCTCTATTCCTACAAACCTGCAAATTAGCGCACTTGTAAGTAATTCAAAGCCACTTAATCATATTTTATGCACAGAGCTAAGGTAAGACGGGGTTCAAAATCATGCAAAATTTCTAGTTATCAAATATTAAGATTGTACCCACAATTTATTCTTTTTGGTGTCTTGCTCTACGGAGACAATGAATATAATGGGTTTTCCGGCCGGTGATGTTGCTTGTTATTCTATGTCCCTAATTCGCTCATTGTTTGATTTTGAGCGAGAAAATTTGCGGCCAATGGTTGACGGAGGGAGGCAGAACCAGAGGAAAAGAAGGCATAGATGGTGGTGGTTGACTAGTCGCATAAGAGGAAGAGAAGGAAAAGTAAAAATAATATTTTATAAAATAAATAATGATGTGGTTTCATTTAGTTGAGGTGGATTTGATATGTCCTCCATGTCAACTTGAGTGAGTAATACGCAGTGTCAGAAATGTTTAAAACTTATGTTTTGATGGAGTTAAAGTATATGGTTAAAACTTCATAAAGTAAGAGGATCGGGATGTCAAACCCAAACAAGTAAAAGTGCTTATTAGGCTATATTGTCTTTTTAAAAACATAAATCGAGGTATTTCGATTTTATTTATGTCGAAACTCATATATAATATTGTTTAGTTGTCTTGAATGTGTTTTCACGTTGTTTTGTGTTTTGTTTTGCAATTACATTTGTATGTTATTTTCTCCCGGATTAAATTATTAGTGTTTAAAGAAAATATTTAAAAGTTGAGAAATGATTTTTCTTGTTAATAAAAATGTTCATAAATTTCTTTTAGTGTTTTATATGTAATTTCGTGAATGTTATGTTATTAAAATCTATTTGTTATTTTTATTTAGTTTGGATTATTTATTTGCATAAAGATTAATGCCCTTATAGCGTAGTAAAATATAGAGCCTTATAGCGTAGTAAAATATACAGCCTTATAGCATAGTAAAATATAGAGTCTTTTAGCATAGTAAAATATATACATTTTTGCGTAGTAAAATATAGATTCATTTACCGTAAAATCTCTGTAGTTTAGTGGTCTACTAACTACAAACTCTATCCAATTAAACTTTACAGAAATTATTTATTTAATTTATAAAACAAACACACGTAACTAAAAATTTAATATATGTCGTCAAATTAAATAATGAGTGTGGAACTCATGGATATATATGATGCCCAATTGAAAATTAAGTATTTACTTTATAAAACTAACAAAATTCTAAAAATATTGTAATTAATACACATAAAAATTCAGGATAGCTTGATCTTACTGGGCCTCAAATATCGAGCATGGAACCCATAGATTTTACTCTGTCCAATTAAATAATTAAATATTAATTATTATTTCTGAGATAAAATTCTAAAAATATTAAAAGTGACACACATAAGAATTCATGATAGCTTGGTGCTACTGGGCCTCAAATATCGAGCCTGGACCCTATAAATATATACTTTGTCCAATTTAAAATTAATTATTTAACTTATAAAACTAACAAAATTCTAAAAATATTGAAACTGGCACACATAAGAACTCAGGATAGCTTGGTGCTATTGGGCCTCAAATATCGTGCTTGAAACCCATATATATATATATATATATATATATATATATATATATATATATATATATATATATATTTACTCCGTCTAATTAAATAATTAAATATTTAATTTATAATTCAAACACATAATTAATATTGCTTAATTTACAGTTGACGACATGGACGGGCCGCTTGTGCATCCTGGACATTTCTCAGATAAGATATTAGTGTACATGGCGATCATATGTCCACCTACGTATGGGAGGGACAGCTAGTGGAGCAGACTCTCCACGCCAGGAGAGTGGACGACTTGTGGGATTTTATGAGGGAGAGAGCTTTCCTTCCCCGTGTAGTCGAGCGCCTGCGTGATACGGGCTTTCATAGGATTTGTAAGATTGGGCGGCTGCAACTCGAATGGTCTCGGATCAGGGCATTGATAGAGTAGTGGCGATCGGAGATGCACACTTTCCACCCGCCCATTTGCGAGGCCACCATCAACTTTTGCATAGTCAGTCAGCTTCTTAGACCGACAACACACAAAACGTAGTATTATACTGCGCTATACATATTTAAATTTTTTTAAACGAAACGGAAAGGTCTTGATTTTTCCTTTATTATCTTTTATTTTCATGTATGTTGCTTTAGTTATGGTTGTTGTGCTTTTATCTCTTCAAATATTATGTTATCACATTTCAATCTTTAGATTGGTCTTCTTTACTAACACCAATAAGTTGAATGTTGGACTACCATGTCATCATCCTAATTCAAAAGATCATGTTAAAAAATAAAACGTAACAAGATTGTGGAACATAATTTTGTTTGATAGGTATTGCAACATACACAAGTACATATACTTATTACAAAAGTATTACGAAAACAAAATATTAGGTGTGTCCTTGATAGTTGGGTACATTCGATGAACTTGCAACAAGAGCTGGATTACCACCACCATCCATACCTGTTGAAGGATATTTATGATGGTTGTGTGCGGTTTGCGAGCATATGCCACATTTATGTGCATAAACGGTATCACCAATATCCGTTTGGTTTTGTATACACGTTCTATTTTGCACTTGCAGCTTGCGCAAATAGTTCTTGTTACACACCATTTTAAATGGTTCCGGTTGTCAATAATGCTCAGCACCCAATGGCTGCAACTGCCCACTGTTTGTGTCTACGTATGCAGCAACACTGTATTGCCTATTAACATAGTTGGTTGCCCCTAAACCAACTTATTGAAAGCACTTCATGGCATGTGCACACGGCATGTGGTAGATGGTCCATTTCCCATATGAACACAGCCTCCTAACTTTATTCACCGTCTATATATTATTCCCCTGGTGTCCGCAGATAACGGCGCAAACTTCAAAAACACCATAGTCGTGATCTTACTGTAAATATGAATGCCAATGTTCTCGTCTCTTGTACTTCTCCAATCTTCTCATCGGTACTGGCATAAATTGAACACCAATGTCCATCAAATCCGATGCAGCTATATGCCTTTCAACGAACCTCTCCGCAATCTGTTTGAATGTCATACGGACCATGGCACTGATAGGCAATCCACGTGCAGACTTCAGTAAGCCGTTGAATGACTTTGACACATTTGTAGTCAGGGCTCCCTATCGTCTGCCATCATCAGGATGCAATGTCCACATGCGAAGCTCATGTCCCATCTGCCAGGTATAGGCTCGTGGATCTAACTGCCGAATCGCTTCCATACGCCTCGTAAATTTGCACCACTGGTGCTTAGTTGCAGCCATCCACATTAAATCATGCAAGGCCTTGTAGTGATATTTATTCTGAAAATGGCCTTCATGTGCCTCACATAATAACAGTGGTACGCATAGGGTTCCTATCATTCAAGCAAATGTCGTACAGAACTTAAAATACCACAATGTCAATTAGATATTAGACAAATACATGAACTCTGTTTGACAATATGCAGCTTCAAGTGGTTCAAAAAAAAGCTATCACGATCCAAAATCCACTAAAGGCAGTGATGGTGCCAGACACCGCTGTCACGCAAGCCAACCAAAATACTTAATTAAATTTTTGTTTTAAATATTTCCGAAACAACTTCTTTTATACGTTTAAATAATACATAATAATTTTCTCTGAAGAAATAATAAGACCTTTTAACAACTTTTAATATTTTTGAATAAACCCACAAACATCCCCAGAACTCGGTGTCACAAGTGTATATGCAATATCTAAGAAAAATCGAATAAAGTACAACAACTGTCCGGAATACAACTAGACAGAAAATAAATAAAATCCCGAGAGAGACTATACTAGTTGCGGGCCGCCTCGAGGAAAATACAACTCACTTAGTCTCCGTATCAACTATGCTGTTACGTCTAATAGGCCACTCGAGATGCATGTGCTTGTGCAACAAAAATGCACAAAAGTGTAGTATGAGTACGAAAATAATATGTATCCAATGAGTATCCCGTCTAATCTCGAAGAAGTAGAGACGAGAGGTCGACTTCGACACTTACTACCGGTCCAATAATATTATATCCATAATATATCAAATCGTGGATTTTTTATAAACATGATTATAATTCGATAGGTTGAAGCAAATGAACAACTATTCCTTTTATAGAAAATTTCCAAGTTCCTTTTCATCATTTATACAAGTATTCTCAAGCCGGAAGATAACAACTTGAATAAGTTTTAAGACAAACAATACAAGCATGCACAAATCATGCCGATGCGTACGACTTGATCCAACAAAAAATAAATTGTGCACTGCTGAGGGTCGAACAACGCGAACCATAGATGCATCTATTTAATTTGCTAAGGCGTTCGGCCCATTCCAAAAATAAACACACACAGACAGTCAATCAGGAAGTTCACACGGAGCAATTATCCAAAGAAGTTCAATCCTCTTTTAACCATTTAATAAAAATGAAGTTTAATCTGTTTAGAAATTTATTTACTAATTCGATATGATTTAAGCAATTCAAGTTGTCAATAAGTTTGCAAATAATCCAATTATAACATGCTTCTAGGTCCTAAACTACCCGAACAATAGCATAATAGTAGCTACACACGGACTCTCATCACCTCGTGCGTACATAGCCCCGACAAATAGGAGCACATAACCAATTATTTTACATATGGGGACAACTCTCTCTTACAAGGTTAGAAAGGAGACCCACCTCGCTCCAAAGATCCATAACCGGTATTCCACGCCCTTCCAAAGACTCGAATCGATGCACAAATCTCCAAAACTAGCAAATAATTATGCAAATCCATTAACATGTGTTAAATTACTCATTACAATCCAATTTATAAAAATTTCTAACCCCCATCAAAAAGTTGACAAAAATGCCCACGAGCCCGGATTTCGATTTTTTTGAAGATAAGGTTTATCCATGAACTCACGAACTCAAATATATGTTCTTAATTCACTACCCAAAATCATGGTCAAAATTCAAGAATACTAATTTTCTAGGTTTTTCCTCAAACCTCAAGTTTTCTACAAATTTTCTATGTCTAAATCCATATATAAACCTTATATTTAACACAAAACTAGCATAAATTAATTATCTCATGATGAATGATGGAACCCCCTCTTCAAAAGCTCCAAAAATCGCCCAAGCCGAGAGAAAAATGGGTGAACTAAACTCAAACCTAGATTTTAAACATTCTGCCCAATCCGAGTCCGCCCTTCTTCGCATTCGCGGCCTGTCACTCGTGTTCGCGAAGGCCAATTTCCCAGCCCCTTCGCGTTCGCCTACTAGACCGCGCGTTCGCGTAGGCCAATGACCCCAAACCTACCTTTCCTTATATGCATTCGCGATCTCTCCCCCTGCGTTCGCGTAGATGCTCAGCCCATCCCTTCGCGTTAGTGAATTACTCTTCATGTTCGCGAAGGGCAAATCCAGCAACCTCCCACTTTCCTCTCCGCATTTGCGAAGAAGGAAACCAGATACCAGCAACTAGCACTAGAATTCGATCCATTAACCACCCGGAATCCACCCGAGGCCCCCGGGACCCCAACTAAACATACCAGCCAGTCCCAAAACACATTACGGACTTGCTTGAGGCCTCAAATCACATCAAATAATGCTAAAATCATGAATCGACCTCCAATCCAAGCTTGATGAACTTTAGAATTTCAAACTTCTACTTTCGATGTTTAAACCTATCAAATCACGTCCGATTGACTTCAAATTTTGCTGACAAGTCATATTCGACATTACGAACCTACTCCAACTTTTGGAATTGGATTCTAACCCCAATATCAATAAGTCCACTTCCGGTCAAACTTCTATAAAATATTCAATTTTCTATCTTTAGCCAAATGACTCCAAAATGATACACGGGCCTCCGAATTCACTTCCGATGGCGCTCCCAACTCCAGAATCACCATACAGAGCCACTCCCAGACTCGAAATCCCAAATGAATATCGATAACACTAAAATGTTTTTCAACCCGAACTTATGAAATTTCTTCCAAAATGCTAACTTCTACAACATGCGCCAAAACACTCCCAGGTCATCCAAAACCCGATTCGAGCATATGCCCAAGTCAGAAATTATCATACGAACCTTTTGGAACCTTCACATCTCGATTTCATTGCCGCTTACACAAAAATCCAATTCTAGCTAATTCTTTCAACTTTAAGCTTCCGAAATGAGAATTCTCTTTCCAAATAAACTCTGAACTTTCCGAAATTTAATTCTGACCATGCGTACAAGTCATAATACCTGAAATGAGGTTACTCGTGGCCTTAGACTGTTGAACGACATGCTAGAGATAAAAATGACCGGTCGGGTCATTACAAAAACGTCCATATCTCTTTTCTTTCATTGGCACAATTGGCAAAAGCTAGTAAAAATATTTGTCCATTGGCATCTACCGCAACTCTGATTAAAAGCTTAATATCATACATTCCATAGACATGAGTATCGTCATGGAAGTTACCGGGTGGCAATGCACAAAATCATCAATTGCTGGTCTAAATTACATAACACATAATTGAAAATATATTTCGGTCTTCACGGACTTCGCTCACGCCTCCATTCAACAACAGTCCCCGGGTTAAAGTGTTGCAGTGCGGCCATGTACCTAGGTAGAGATGAAAATGACTTATCTCAGTCATCATAAACGATTTCAATAGAACGTTTTCACATGAGATATGCCTTTCTTTTGGTTATAGTACACCCATACTCATGGTGGACAATTGTAATACACTTTTTGATCTTGAACCTAATGGACACTTACAAGCATGGAATCAAGACAAGAGAAATCAAGTCTATATCCAAGTTGAAGTGATTCTCATTGAATGCATTCATTTCACATATATGGGTGCTAATATATTTACCCACTTTCCACAACCCTGATTTCTTCTTGCTGGCATGCAACATCCGGTGACAACCCATAATGTCTATACGGCATACAGCCTTGTATACCTCCGTATTTGATCCCTTACCGTCATCTCATGACACTCTCTTACGCTGCAGATATTTACAGTCCTAATTATGCGAGCTTTATCGGGTAAATACATGCCATTTGCCAACACTGCTAGTCTAGACTCATCCCATATTGCTGATCAAAATTCGTCAGCATCCCTTGTGAGAGAATTCACATCTGGCATACATGGAAAATTATCAAGGTATGGATATTTCGCTCATGAAATGGTACGCGGGACTCGTACCTCTTGGTATAACGGGAGGTGGAAGAGCATGCTCCCTCGTCAGCTCAGGTTTGACATTCACTTCCTTCTCATCATCACCCTCAGGGAAGGGTGTGTCATCTCCAGATCCATCAGTATAATTGTCATAATCACTATCATCTTCCTGACTCTGCACATCTACCAAATCACGAGTCAATACGTCATCTAGAGGTGTGCATTTGATTTATCGATTCAATTCTAACCCTTATCGATTATCGATTTGTACATATACCTATCGTTATAGTTTTAATAAGGTTTCAATTTTTACGATTTTGATTTATCGATTTTGGGGGCTTATCGATTAAATTATCGATTGCACCAATAAGAAAATTTGCAGGATTCTACGGAAAGTATATAGGTATAAACACACCTAACTAATATGGACAAAAAGAAGCTAAAATAAGACAAACATCATTCATAACATAAAAATTGTGTCAACAAGCACATACAAAAGATCTTCAAAATGATGTGATCAGCCAACACGAGATGAGTTCGACGGTGCTTGCATTTGTAGCTGTTTCCTTCAAGACTTATCAAAAAATGCCTACCCATTTCCTCTAATTGCTATCTACCCCTTCAAAAAATCGATCAAAATTAGGCCCTTTCAAAACCACAAAAACCACGGATTTATCACAAATTCAGAAACATCTATAATCTTAGTAATACCGTATTATACATTGCGCAAATATATAGATAAAAAAACAAAGAAAAATGAAGAAGGAAAAGATGAACCCGGAATTTTAGATGCTGATCTAACCTGAGCAGTAGTTGGAAAGAGAAAGAGAAGTAATCTTCACAACAATTCAGAGATGTGTTTTTCATGTATTTACATGCACAAAGGGGGGATAGCGAGAAATATGTATGGAAATTTTCAAACTATTGAAGTCGTCGGAGTTCGTCGGAGTTCACTTTCTCTGCTGGGTTTGCAGTTCGCGGGAAAGAGGGAAAAATGTAAAAGCGACGCTGAAGAATGGGTTGAGGAAATAATAGGTTTAGGGACTTAGGGTAAAGGAAAGGGTATTATAGAATACGGGTATATTATCTTTTTGATATATATTATCGGTGTATCGATAAACGATAAACGATAATCGAAAATGACAAAATCGAAATCGAAATTAATAACTCGACAAGGAAAAATTTGAAATTGAAATCGAAACAGATAAATCAAAAACCGATAACAAATAATCGATTTGATTTATCGATAAATTGATTCAAATGCACACCCATAATATTGTCTGTGGGCAACTGTATGAGGTCAGGAATATTGCTCATTTTCACTGCACAAAAAGAGCAAAATGATAAGCTACTCAACTTGATAAATACTTTACATATAGCTATATCACTTCACTTACAAGTCGTACTGTGTTGACATTCCATGATGGACATTTTCTTGTTAGTGATGACTCCTGGATGGACCACCGTGTTCTAACACGCCATAACTATGCATATTCCAACTAGGATCAGGGTCATAACTTGTAAAATTCATATCCAGACGATACTCATATGAAAAATATGAGTGTTAATACAAATCCAATTCAAACATAAATTAAACATCGCTCAAGCGTAAAAAAATTGAAGTTTACTAGTCGTCTTGTGGATTATATAAAGTCAAAAAATTATTTTCTCGCTGCTCGTTCGCCGACAGTGATAAGTTTAAATTAAGGCAAACTATTTCATTAGGAATCTGTCCGGCAAAAACTGCTCCGGAATAACCACCCAAGTGACTGGGGTTATCCTTACTATGCACACCCTCATTATTGGGAACGTCTTCAACCTTGACGTACATTTCAAATAATTTTATTATAATAAATTCCCTTTATTCATCCGGAATGCGCAAAAAGTCCTAAGAGTTGCATCATCTTCGATATTAAAATCAGAATAATAAGCAAACCCCTGCGGAGTCATAGAATACGGAAATTCACCGATTACTTTAAGTTTCACTAAACGTTTCCTCACACTTTTTTTCTTACGTAACAATGATACCAATTTATCAGACTCCATTGCAAGCAGTAATTTAACATGACACTATGAAGGTGAACTATACCTCACAAAGTTATTCTCCATTACAACCTCACTCCCCTCTCCCCCCAAATATAATGAAACCCTTGTTTTTGGCTCTTCAAACATTATAAAAAAATGCTTGATAACAAGAAGAAAAGTATGAACAAAAGTTTGAATGGATTTTCATAAAATCCTAACGCCTTTAAATAAGGCAAGTCCTAGCTCGAGGTGCAGAATTGTGTTATGTAAAGCGCAGTATAATACCGCGCTTTATATATTTGAATTATTATTGTGTGAGTTCACACAAAACACTTACTGGTGGGCCAAAAAAAAAACGTAGTATAATACTGCGCTTAAGGTAAAATGCAATATTGTATTGCGCTTTAGGTAAAACGCAGTATTATACTGTGCTTTACTTTAATGAAATTTACCGTTTAAATAAAGCGCAATATAATATTACATAGAAAAGTAATATTTTTCTTTTTTAAACGGTATAAATATATTTTGAGTCCAAAAACTTGCCTAGTTTCAAACTCCAACCTTTAGTACTTCAATCGGAAATTCCACGAAAGTGCTCAGCTTTCTGTCTTTGCACGCGTTTTATTTTTTCTTTGTGAATTGAGCTTCCTTAAGTAGATAGATACGAATAAAGTGTATATTATGGTTTATTTGTACCCATTAAACAACGGGGTGGTGGCGCAGTTGGCTAGCGCGTAGGTCTCATAGCTCCTGAGTAATCCTGAGGTCGAGAGTTCGAGCCTCTCTCACCCCATTATCCTTTTTCTCTTTCTCAATGGCCAAATGGCCTACTAACTACTAAGCCTATGTATAAATAGAGCAACTCTCCACTTACCCATTTATGAATTTTGTGTTAAACACATGCTTTCTACAGTTCAACCAGGTATGGTGTTCTATGTTTGAAAGGGGATAAACAACAGTTTCAAGTCCAAAACCTTTTGGTATTTCGCTTGTATTATACTTGATCACTTTTGTAGGAATAAGACATTAGCTACAATGCACATTCTAGTTTTTGGGACAGGTGAAGATGATAGTAAGACAAGCATTCCCGGAAGAGTACAATTCATGTACAATAGCTGATAGTCAAAACCTTCAAAAGCTTAATTCAATCTCCCTGGACTTGCGTTACATAGAATCGTTTTCACTTTGACGAATTGTTAAATTTAATACTTAACAGGATTAACAAATTGATTTGAGGACTGTAAACTTCTCTCTTTTTTAAGTTAACAAAAAGCACTACTGTACCGCAAGGCCAGACCGCCAGAACCAGGTCTAGTGGTTTATTGCTGTATGGAGCTTCCTGCAACAGTGAATAACAACCTTGAAATCAAATTCCTAATATTGGTGTCTCAGCAACAATGGAGATTTCAAACTTGATATACGATATAATACGATAAAGTCTATCTTCTCCCACCACAGTCGTGTTGTAAGATTTTGCATGGCTTCTCCAAACATTGATTATTATCAAACCGTCATTGAGAAACCCAAGGGAATAACATCCCTCCAGGAAGGATACTTCACCCTCTAACATAAAAAATCTCCATTAAATAAACCACCATCTTGAGGTTTGTTATTCAGCAGCGCGTGATAGTTCAACGAGGAGACAGCTTGTGTACAAACAGATACTCAATGCCACTGGGGTTTAATCATTTCCTCCCAAGCCTGGACAATGAACAAGGTAGATCTTACAGTTGGTAGCCTTGGACATGGTCATGCATAGAAACTTCAGGAATTCCGAAACTGAGTTTTTTAATTGATCTTGACGGTTGAACAAATAAATTAGGGATATCAATAAACTATATCTTTTTGGGTCACCAGTAGTCCCTGCAGGAGCAGGACCCATCTTTGAAATGATGAAACCGATTCACATCCCTTACAATGATCTCTCTTTCATATATTTTTGAGATGATTTTTATAACAGTATGACAGTCTCCACAGATTCTAAGATTCTTTGTCACTCGGAGAACTGTATCTGGGCTTGTATTAAGAATGCCAAAGGCAATTGCCAGCCTCTCACTGTGGCTACTCAGATTTTGCTCTTTCTCCTCTTCACTCACATCATGCAAAGCAAAAGTAGTATCCGGTATGTAACCAGCCGCTCTTATCTTGCCAGGCAGTGCCTCTAAAAACATGTATATTTGTTCTGCCTGTGGATGAGATGTATCTCCTCCAAGGAATAAATGGGCCTTTCCTTCAAATTCAATCCAACTACATCCAGGATTCTTCATAATACGCTGTGATTTCAGTTGGATCCTCAAGTCGTTCACTTCCTCCCACATCCCAGCTTCTGCATACATATTTGAGAGCACCACATAATTCCCACTGTTGTCTGGTTCCAAGATAAATAACTTTTTAGCTGCTAATTCTGCAATTTCTAAGTTGCGATGGCTTCGACCAGCAGCTAATAACGAACCCCAAATGCTTGGTCCTGCTGCCATTGGCATTTGAGAAATGAGGTTATATGCATCCACCAGTCGTCCAGCACGACCAAGTAGATCAACCACACAAGCATAATGATCATGTCCCGGCTCCACAAAGTAAACAGAACTCATACAATCAAAATATCTTAGTCCAACATCCACAAGACCCGAGTGGCTGCAACCTGATAACAAGCCAGTAAATGTAATCCCATCAGGCTGTACACCAGCTCGTATCATATCCTCAAACGTTGAAACAGCTTCCTGCCCACAACCATGGGATGCGTAAGCAGTAATCATTGTATTCCAAGCAACCAACTTCTTCTCCTTCGGGTTCATCTGATCAAAACACAAACGAGCATCAACCAGACTGCCACATTTCGCATACATGGCTATAAGAGCTGACTGCACCGAAGGATTCTTCTCCAATCCCGTCTCTCTAGTAAAACTATGTATCTTCCTCCCACGTTCTAGTTCAGCCGAGTGTGCACAAGCAGGTAAGACACTCATAATAGTCACCCAATTAGGGCTCACCTCCGAGTCACGATCCAACATCTTATCAAACAATCGCAACGACTTATCAGCTAAACCATTCTGAGCATATCCAGAAATCATAGCTGTCCACGACACTATATTCCGAGTTGGCATTTTCTCAAACAACTCCTCAGCATATTTGAATAACCCATCCTTCATATACCCAGCAATCAATGCATTCCAAGACGATACATCTCTCACGGGCATTTCATCAAACTGTTTACGAGCCTCAATCAAATCACCACACTTCACATACATATCAATCAAGGAAGTGCCGACGTAGATATCAAACACCAACCCACATCTCAAAATCGAGCCATGAACACACTTCCCTAACCAAATATCACACAAGTCAGCACAGGACTTAAACACAAAGGGAAAAGTAAAATTGTCACCACGCAAACCCAAAGAATGCATTTGGAAGTAAATCTGTATTGTTCTATCGGTAATCCCATAAAGGGTAAGTGCTCGAATCATGGCATTATACAGAAGCGAAGAGGGTTCAGTGGCATTATCGAAAATATGTGAGGCGGAGTCGATTTCACCGGAGCTGGCATACATAGCGACCATTTTCGCTGTAACTAATCCATTGGGATAAATCCCTCGAACGGCCATGTGAGCGTGAACTTGTTGGCCAAGTTTAAGGCAATTCTTGCCAATCAAGTACTGGAAAATAGGTGCGTAAGAAGAGGGCGGAAATGAGTTTTGGTACAATGGTTGCAAGAGGATTTTCAACATCGTATTTCTGGAAGCTGCTCTCTGTCATGGAACAAAGGAAAAATTCGAACTTTGGAGCTGATTCAATTCAATATGGAAGTTTCATGTCCACTTCTCATTATTTGGTAATTCTCCTTCGCATTTTCTGTTCAAATTTTACAAAGTATTGTACAAGTTTGTTACTTATAAATAGTGTATCTGTAGTTTATTATAACAGGAGAAACGAAAGTATACAGACCACTTCTCAATCGACCAAAACAGACAGCCAACGTATCTAATCTGACGAAGAAGAAAGAATATATTGGAATCATGAGTACTAGTTTAAGGAGTATAAGTTGGTTAAGATTAACAATAGACGATTTTATATTGTTTGTAGTATGACTTTCAATTAAACTAATGTACTTATATAATGAAGTATTAAACCTACAACAACAACAACCCAGTATATTCTCACAAGGTGGGGTCTGGGGAGGGTAATATCTAGACAGGCCTTACCTCTACCCGAGAGGGCAGAGAGGCTGTTTCCAATCGACCCTCGGCGCATGGAAAAAAGGCAAACAAAAACAAAAAACAAAAAAACAAAAACCGCATTAGTTACTCCAGCATACACATCATAAAAATTATCTAAACATAAGATGCATATGTACCATAAAGAAACAGGCATGCAATGATAACAAAACAGTAACTACCAGAAATGACTACCAAAAGAGAACACAAACTAATCATCTATGGGCGGCCCTACCACGCCTCACACCTCGAGAAAAGAGTATGGAAAATCTAGAAACCCCTATCCTACAACCCTGATAGTAGACCTCCAGACTTTCCTATCAAGGGTCATGTCCTCGGAAATCCGCATCCTGGCCATGTCCTGTCTAATTACCTCTCCCCAGTATCTCTTAGGCCTCCCTCTGCCTCGCCTCACACCGACCACCGCTAGCCGCTCACAACTCCTCACCGAGGCGTCGGGGCTTCTCCTCCGCACATGCCCGAACCACCGAAGTCTCGCCTCTCGCATCTTCTCATCCACCGGGGCCACCCCCACCTTCTCCCGAATAACTTCGTTCCTAATCTTATCTAACCCGGTGAGCCCGCACATCCACCTAAGCATCCTCATCTCCGCCACCATCATCCTCTGAACGTGAGATTTCTTCACCGGCCAACACTCCGTCCCATACAACATGACAGATCTAACCACAGCTCTATAAAACTTCCCCTTGAGTTTCTGTGGCACTTTCTTATCACACAAGACTCCCGATGCAAGCCTCCACTTCGACCACCCCGCCGCTATACGGTGAGTGACATCCCCGTCTATCTCTCCGTCCCCCTGGATCACCGATCCAAGGTATCTGAAACTATCCTTCTTGGCTATGGCCTGAGATCCAATCATCACGCTCCCTCCCACTTCGCTCGACTCGGCGCTAAATTTGCACTCCAGATATTCTGTCTTAGACCTGCTTAGTTTAAACCCCTTAGACTGGAGAGTCTGTCTCCATTCCTCTAGCCTCTCGTTAACACTGACCCTCGTCTCGTCTACCAGGACTATGTCATCAGCAAATAGCATACACCAAGGAACATCCCCTCGAATATGCCGCGTCAAAGCATCCATCACCAAGGCAAACAAGAGGGGGCTAAGCGCAGATCCTTGATGGAGCCCCATTACCACTTGGGAAATGGCCTGAGTCGCCACCCACTGTCCTGACCCTGGACTTAGCTCTATCGTACATGTCCTTGATTACTCTAATGTAGGCTTCTGGCACGCTCTTAGCCTCCAGGCACCTCCGTAGTACCTCCCTAGGGACCTTGTCATACGCCTTCTCCAAGTCGATGAACACCATATTCAGGTCCTTCTTCATATCCCTGAACTGTTCTACCAATCTCCTGACAAGGTGGATAGCTTCTGTAGTGGACCGGCCCGGTATAAAACCGAACTGGTTCACGGAAATAGATGTCGACTCCCTCACTCTGGCCTCGATCACCCGCTCCCGGACCTTCATGGTGTGGCTTATTAATTTGATGCCCCTATAGTTGTCGCAACACTGGATATCCCCTTTGTTCTTATACAAGGGCACCACTGTACTCCACCTCCACTCCTCTGGCATGCTTTTGGACCTGAAGATCACATTGAACAACCCGGTGAGCCACTCCACTACTGGCTTACCCATTCATTTCCAGAACTCTACCGGTATTTCGTCTGGCCCGGTCGCTCGACCTCTACTCATCCTACGCAAAGCCCCCAAGACCTCTTCCAACCTAATGCGCCTGCATTACCCTAAGTCTCGACCCGACCGGTCGTTTTAGAAAATTACGCCCCAATCCCTAATTTAACGGTTCCCCTAAGTTCATTTCTGCTATTGTGGGTTGCCGGGAGAGTCGGTTTCGAAAATTTGAGCATTTTGGGACACTTAGTCCCTAAATAAGAGCTTTGAAGCTAGAAAACGGTCCGTAGCCGGAACAGTGTTAAGACGATCTCGGAACGGAAATTCGATGGTTCCATTAGCTCCGTTAGGTGATTTCGGGGTTGGGAGCGCGTTCGGAATGTATTTTGGAGGTCCGTAGCTCAATTAGGCTTGAAATACCGAAGGTTGAAATTTTGGCGAATCCGAACGATAGGTGAGATTTTGATCCGGGGGTCGGAATGGAATTCCGACAATTTCTGTAGCTTCGTTATGTGATTTTGGACATGTCCGCAAATTTTCAGGTCATTCGGACGTCGTTTGGTCGGGTTTTTGATCGAATGTGCAATTTGGAAAGTTTTAAGAAATTTAGGCTTGAATTCGATGTGAACTATGGGTTTCGATGTTGTTAGACGTGTTTTGAGGATTGGAACAAGTTCGAATAAGGTATTAAGATGTGTTGGTGTGTTTGGATAGGGTCCCGGGGGACTCAGGATGAATTCGGGTGATTAAACGGCAAGAATCTTAAAAACTTGCAACAGGCTGGTGCCTGCCTTCTGTAGTATTCGCTTCTGCGGAGCTTGGACCGCAGAGGCGAGTCCGCAGAAGCGACATTTGCTCCGCAGGAGCGAGTTCATGGGAGGCCGGCCTAGTTCGCAGGATCGGACTTTGGATCGCGGAGGCGGTCACGCAGGAGCGGAAAGCCTTCCGCAGGAGCGGGAGTGGACTGTTTGGTGGCCCTCCGCAGGAGCGGACTTTTGTCCGCATAAGCGAAGTCGCAGAAGCGACTGTGCTTCCGCAGAAGCGACTTTTGAGTAAATGGCCAAGTGTCGCAGAAGCGACCATATGCCCGCAGAAGCGGAATCGCTGAAGCGACCTAGAGACCGCAGAAGCGGAATGGGCCAGCCAGGCCTGGGCTTCGCAGAAGCGACAAAATGTCGCGGAAGCGGATCCGCAGAAGCGGAAAATTATCCGCAGAAGCGGAAATCGACCTGGGTTTAATGAGCAGTAAGGGTTAAAATTTAAGAAACATTTCCAAACTTTGAGAGCTCGGCTTAAGGTGCGAATTGGGCGATTTTGAAGGAGAATTCGAGAGGTTTCTTCGGGTAATCAATTATGGACTCCAATTATGATTGTTGTTGATAATATTATGCAAGTTTTTCATGAAAATGGAGGAATTTGGGGTAATTAATGGGGGTTTTCACCCTAGACCAAAACCTTTAGAAAACCTTGGATTTGAATGGGCTAACGGAGTCCGATTTCGATAAATTTTATATGCACGGACTCGTATTGAGATAAGGAACCCGAATATATAATTGTCGTGATTTTTCGATAAGCGTACCGAAAGTCGGGTTTTGGCAACTTGTGGGTTTTGGTGAATTCGGAGTTAATTTGATTGGGTAATGCCCAATTGGCCTATTTTGATGTGATTCTATTGATTTTTATCAGATTCTACACTTGTGGAGGCCGGCATTCGCGGCAAGAGGATTATTTCTTAGCGGTTTCGTACCGGAATTGAGGTAAGTGGCTTGTCTAACCTCGTGTGGGGGACTTTCACCCCTAGGATATTATGTGATATTTTAAAATGCCTTGTACGCGAGGTGACGGGCGTGTACATGCGCTGGTTGTTGAATACATACTTTACTTAAAATGTTTAATGAGTAATATTCCTGTTTTAGCTATTAAATTCGACATTTCTACCCGGTAGTAGTTAGAAAACCATGATTAAATAGAATCTAACTGTCTAGTTGCTTAATTGACTTACTTGAGTTTTCTTGGTAATCGCTGGCGCTGTTCATCGGCGAAGTTATCGTTAAGCATATTATACTTCTCTTTGTGTATTCCTTTACTTGTTGTAGTTGTGGACTACGGGTTCGATTCTCTGTGTATTCCTTTACTTGTATTGAAATGTGGACTACGGGTTCGATTCCCGAGATCCTGAGATTATTGAAATGTGGACTATGGGTTCGATTCCCGAGATCCCGAGATTATTGAAATATGGACTACGGGTTCGATTCCCGAGATCCTGAGATTTATTGAAATGTGGACTACGTGTTCAATTCCCGAGATCCCGAGATTATTGAAATGTAGACTACGGGTTCGATTCCCGAGATCCTGAGATTATTGAAATGAGGACTACGGGTTCGATTCCCGAGATCCCGACTTATTGGTAGGGACTGCGGGTTCGATTCCCGGAGATCCTGAGTTATTGAGATATTATTGAGACATGGGCTGCGGGTTCGATTCCCGGAGACCCAGAGGTACTGAGAATGGGACTGTGGGTTCAATTCCCACAGATCCTGGATTCGTTTATTTGAGTTGGTTATTTGTTGTTAGCTTAATTGTAGACAGTTGCAGTAATCATCATAATGTTGTTGTTTCGGAAATTATTATCATTTAAACTCTTTATTTTGTTATCATCATTATATTATTGTTTTCTCAGTAGGGCCCTGACCTACCTCGTCACTACTCCATCGAGGTTAGGCTTGGCACTTACTGAGTACCGCCGTGGTGTACTCATGCTACTCTTCTGCACACTTTTGTTGTGCAGATCCAGGTACATCAGAGCAGGCTCGTACTAGGTGATTCTGCAGCTTTCTGGGAGACTTCGAGGTATGATCTGCTACGTCCGCGGATCCGGAGGCTTCCCTTCTATTCTAGTATTACTAGTTGACATTTTTCTTCATTTCGTTGTTAGATACTCTTTACACATAGAGCCACGGTTGTATTTCCCTTTTAGTCTGTGTTACCGTGGGGTTCCGGATCTTGGTAGTGTTTTATTCATTGTGTGATGGATGTATGTGCCAAGCGACACGGATTACATATCTTTTATGCTATTTTCCGCCGTTTCTTATTTAAGTATTTATAACTTGTATATTCCGCAACGTGTTAGGCTTACCTAGTCGTGGGGACTGGGTGCCATCACGACATGTTCACAATTGGTGAACTAGGGTCATGACAAGTAGGTATTAAAGCTCTAGGTTCATAGGAGTCACGGGACACAGACCGGTTATTTAGAGTCTCGCCGATCGATACGGAGACGTCCGTATTTATCTACGAGGGGCTATGTAACTGTTTAGGAAAAATCTTCATTTCTTTTGAATTTCTTGTCATGTGATGTTTTGACACCAATTCTTAACTTCTGTCTTCTATTCTCTCACGGATGGTGAAGACACATGGTACACGCGAGGATCAGGCACCCGCGCCCCCTGCTGTCGCCACCAGAGGCCGGGGCCGGGGTAGAGGCCGGGGCTGGGGTAGAGGCCCAGGATGCGCCCGAGGTGCAGCCACAACACCCACGCGGGAGCGCAGGCACCTGGTACACCGACTACAGCTGCTACTACTCCAGCACTACAGGAGACCCTGGCTCAGTTCATGAGTATGTATACCACTTTAGCCCAGGCAGGACTGCTTCCTCTCGTCGCAGCTACATCTCAGGCCGGGGGAGGGGCCCAGACTCCCGCAGCCGTTACGCCGGAGCAGCGTGTGCCAGAGGGACAGGTTCCAGATATTTTGGTTATGCCTCCTGCCGCCCCAGCACAACCCGGAGGTGACCAGCTGCCTCTGAGGACGAGCAGCGTAGATTGGAGAGGTTCAAGAAATATGACCCTCCAGTGTTTAGTGGTTTGGCTTATTACTTTTTTAAAAAAAAAATAATATGTGACTAAACTTGATTAATAGTTAGGGGTAGCGAAGCGAATGTTTTCAGTACCTGATTAATCATTGGTGATAGTGAGCTTTTGTAACTTCAAAAGTGTTCTTCACATACATCCGTCAAATATACTGTATAACACACCACCAAGACCCGGAATCCCGCCTGGAGAATGGAGTGGCGGATTAGTTTTGAAGTTGTAGTTGAAATCAGAGAGCCCGCCTGGAGAATGGAGTGGCGATTTAGTTTTGAAGTCGAAGTTGAAGTCAGGGAGCCCGCCTGGAGAATGGAGTGGCAATTTTATTTTTGAAGTAGTAGTTGAAGTCAGGGAGCCCGCCTGGAGAATGGAGTGGCGATTTAGTTTTGAAGTAGTAGTTGAAGTCAGGGAGCCCGCCTGGAGAATGGAGTGGCGATTTTATCTTGAAGTAGTAGTTGAAGTCAGGGAGCCCGCTTGGAGAATGGAGTGGCGATTTTATTTGAAAGTAGTAGTTGAAGTCAGGGAGCCCGCCTGGAGAATGGAGTGGCGATTTATTTTTAATTTGGTTGAGGAAAGCGGTTGAATGTAACGGAAATCCCCGGCATAAATCCAAGTTCATAATTAGAAGGAAGGTAACAAGGATCAGAAAAGATAGATTCAAACTTCGAAGAAAAAAAAAACTCGAAGATCACAAGAAAGGGAACAATGGTCGGAGTTCGGCAATCAAGATAGGCCGAAATAACAATTGTCAGAAGAGAAGAAGCACGAAAAAAAACATCAGAGCCCGCAAGATGGCAAGGAACATGGCAAGATCGAGTGGAAAAGATAGATAAGAATTGGCAACACTGTAACTTAGTCTAGCTTCTTATTTTGTTTAGCACGATGTAATAAGGAGGTCAGTTAAGCAGTGGCAACAGCAGTAACAGCAAGATCACATCAATCATGGTAGTCCCAGCTACCAAAACTTCCCGAACTACATTGACCTGATTCCCTTTTAGCCAGGGATATGTAGGAGACCTTCTGAAGCAAAGGTTCGGTCAAACTTTCCAAAAGAAAGGCTTCATGCGGAGTGCTTAAATAGGCAAAAATCGCTCGTATTCGCTCACTATCTTTGCACGAAAACTCTTCATGTTTCCGCGCAAAGAGGGGCAGTTGTGAGCACGTGATTTTTGCCTCACACGAATTACTCCCAAAATATCAAAAATAAAAGAGTTTTTGTGTTGTTTGCAATATTTGTGGACCATATGTTATTTTTCTCTTATTATTTGCGTTTGTGTGTCCATGTCTTTTGTTTAAATATATAAAAATACAAAAAAATATATTGCATTTGTATATAAGATTCAAGTTCACAATTTAGAGTAATTAAGTTTATTTGACGAAAATGGAAAAATAACAAAAATATGTGCTTAATGTCTAAAGTCTAGTTGTGTGGTTTTAGCCCTAATTGTTATTTAAGTGGCTTGTCTAACCTTGTGTGGGGGACTTTCACCCCTAGGATATTATTGTGATACTTTAAATACCTTGTACGCGAGGTGACGGGCGTGTACATGCGCTGGTTGTTGAACACATACTTTACTCAAAATGTTCAATGAGTGATATTCCTGTTCTTAGTTGTTAAATTCGATATTCCTACCCGGTAGTAGTTAGAAAAGCATGATTAGATAGAATCTAACTGTCTAGTTGCTTAATTGACTTACTTGAGTTTTCTTGGTAATCGCTGGCGCTGTTCATCGGCGAAGTTATCGTTAAGCATATTATACTTCTCTCTATGTATTCCTTTACTTGTTGTGGTTATGGACTACGGGTTCGATTCCCGAGATCCTGAGCTTATTGAAATATGGACTACGGGTTCGATTCCCAAGATCCTGAGATTATTGAAATGTGGACTACGGGTTTGATTCCCGAGATCCTGAGATTATCGAAATGTGGACTACGGGTTCGATTCCCGAGATCCCGAGATTATTGAAATATGGACTACGGGTTCGATTCCCGAGATCCCGAGATTATTGAAATGTGGACTACGGGTTCGATTCCCGAGATCCTGAGATTATTGAAATGTGGACTACGGGTTCGATTCCCGAGATCCCGAGATTATTGAAATATGGACTACGGGTTCGATTCCCGAGATCCCGAGATTATTGAAATATGGACTACGGGTTCGATTCCCGAGATCCTGAGATTATTGAAATGTGGACTACGGGTTCGATTCCCGAGATCCCGAGATTATTGAAATGTGGACTACGGGTTCGATTCCCGAGATCCCGAGATTATTGAAATGAGGACTACGGGTTCGATTCCCGAGATCCCGACTTATTGGTAGGGACTGCGGGTTCGATTCCCGGAGATCCTGAGTTATTGAGATATTATTGAGACATGGGTTGCGGGTTCGATTCCCGGAGATCCAGAGGTACTGAGAATGGGACTATGGGTTCAATTCCCACAGATCCTAGATTTGTTTATTTGAGTTGGTTATTTGTGTTAGCTTAATTGTAGACAGTTGCAGTAATCATCATAATGTCGTTATTTCGGAAATTATTATCATTTAAACTGTTTATTTTGTTATCATCATTATATTATTGTTTTCTCAGTAGGGCCCTGACCTTCCTCGTCACTACTCCATCGAGGTTAGGCTTGGCACTTACTGAGTACCGACGTGGTGTACTCATGCTACTCTTCTGCACACTTTTGTTGTGCAGATCCAGGTACATCAGGACAGGCTCGTACTAGGTGATTCCGCAGCTTTCTGGGAGACTTCGAGGTATGATCTGCTACGTCCGCGGATCCGGAGGCTTCCCTTCTATTCTAGTATTACTAGTTGACATTTTTCTTCATTTCGTTGTTAGATACTCTTTACACATAGAGCCACGGTTGTATTTCCCTTTTAGTCTGTATTACCGTGGGGTTCCGGATCTTGGTAGTGTTTTATTCATTGTGTGACGGATGTATGTGCCAAGCGGCACGGATTACATATCTTTTATGTTATTTTTCCGCTGTTTCTTATTTAAGTATTTATAACTTATATATTCCGCAACATGTTAGGCTTACCTAGTCATGGGGACTGGGTGCCATCACGACATGTTCACAATTGGTGAACTAGGGTCGTGACAATAATATCCTCAACAAAATTGTGAATTTAGAGATTGTCAGATTATCAACCTTTATTTTCTAATTGATTGTTGTTATTTTTTAATAAAGTAATTGGCTATGGCTTTGTTGGCATCTAAATTTGGCTATTGGACAAATTAGTAGATGACCCGACATAAAAGGATAACCGAAATAGCTAACCAACTAAAGATAAATTAATCACTCTACTGGATGCATTCTTTAATTATTGGTATATCTTGCAATTTACAAATTGAACTATGTAAGAGGAGATAAATACTAATTTATTATAGCATTTTGAAACATACAACTTCAAGTAAATTTCTGTTTTGTGATTTTTAGTTTTTTCTAGCAAAAGTCGATATGATCACGAGTTTTTACAAAGCTCAAAGTTCTGCAGCTTCTTCTAGCTCTCCTTTGACAAGTTCTCCATGTCCAGTTATTAATAACAATATCAATTCTTCCCAAGCATCGGATAAAGTGTGTTATTATGAGCCCGATCCTGCTAAAAGAAAACTAATTTCAGAATATCCTCCTAACTTACGTGACCGTATAAGGAGAAATTATATACAAAATGGAGCTTGTCAACCTCGTGGTTTTATTTTTCCAAAAAGAGATTTTGGGGGAATAATGCGTCACTTTAATCCTGAATGGTTTAATACGTCATGCTCTCAATGGTTAGAAAATAGCATTAAACAAGATGCAGCATTTTGTTTATGTTGTTACAACAACAACAACAACAACAACCCAGTATAATCCCACTTAGTGGGGTCTGGGGAGGGTAGTGTGTACGCAGACCTTACCCCTACCCTGGGGTAGAGAGGCTGTTTCCAAATAGACCCCCGGCATCCTTCCCTCCAAGAACTTCCCACCTTGCTCTTGGGGAGACTAGAACTCACAACCACTCGGTTGGAAGTGGGGGTTGCTTACCATCAGGCTGTTTATGTTGTTACTTGTTTAAAAATGAGGTTGGAGGATATGGAAAAAAAGTAGGTGATGGTTTTCGAGGTTGGAATAAAGCTTTAGAAAGATTTAAATCACATGTGGGTAACGTGGATAGTGTTCATAATCGATGTTTCAATATGATGCTAGATTTAATGAACCAAGAACAATCTATTCTAACTTCTTTGGACAAGCAATCCGAGAAAATTAAAAGTGAACATCGAGTTCGTTTGAATGCTTCAATTGATGTGACAAGATATCTTTTGAAAGAAGGAATTCCTTTTCGCGGCCATGATGAGAGTGTAACTTCTACTAGAAGAGGCCATTTTTTAGATCTCTTAAAATGGTATGCATATAGGAAGGAAGATGTGAAAAATGTGGTATTAGAAAAAGCTCTAAAAAATAACACCATGACTTCTCCTGATATTCAGAAAGATATTGTGAATTCTTGTGCAAAAGAAACGGTGAAAGCAATTATTGAAGACTTGAATGGGGATTTTTTTGGATATTAGTTGATGAATCTAAGGATGTCTCTCATAAAGAACAAATGGCTCTTGTTCTGCGCTATGTCAATAAAGATGGTGAACTTATTGAGCGATTCCTTGGCCTTGTTCATGTTAAAGATACATCTGCACATGCATTACAAAAAGAAATATACTCTTTTCTTTTACAACATTCATTGAGTTCATCTCTGATACGGGGACAAGGGTATGATGGAGCTAGTAACATGCAAGGAAACATCAATGGTCTTAAAACTTTTATTCAAAAAGATAATCCTTCGGCACATTGCATACATTGCTTTGCTCATCGGTTGCAATTGACTCTTGTAGCTGTTGCAAAAAAACACCAAGATGTAAATAATTTTTTCGACATTCTTGCAAATGTTTTGAATGTTGTTGGAGGTTCTTATAAGCGTAGGGAGATGCTTAGAGATGATCAAGCTGAAAAATTAGATGAGTTATTAGTGCTTGGTGAAATTCATACAGGAAGTGGATTAAATCAAGAACTTGGGCTTCAAAGACCAGGTGATACTCGTCGGGGATCTCACTTTAAGACATTAAGTAAATTTCATCTTTATTCTCATTGATTGTTCATATACTTGAAGTTCTTACAAATGAGGGTTCAAATTATCAGGAGAAAGCTTTAGCAAAAAGTCTAGTGGAAGATATAAGATCTTATGAGTTCGTTTGTATATTACATTTGATGTTAAAACTATTGGCAATTACATATGATTTGAATACAGCTCTACAAAAAAAAGATCAAGATATTGTTAGTGCAATGAAACTTGTTGATTTCACAAAGAGATAATTGCAAACAATGAGAGAATCTAAATGGAGTTCTTTGATAGAAGATGTCTCTTCGTTTTGTGATAAGAATGGTATTGTAATCCCAAAAATGGATGAGAAGTATGCATTGGGAAAGTCGAAGCGTAAAAGCTCAACGGTTACATATTCCCATCATTTGTACGTAGAAGTTTTTTGTGCTACTATTGATTTGCAACTTTCGGAGCTTAACAGTCGTTTTAGTGAAGTGAATACTTCTCTGCTTCTTGGTATGGCTAGTTTGAGTCCCGATGATTCGTTTGTGAATTATGATAAAAACAAAATTATGAAACTTTCTACATATTATCCAAATGAGTTCACTACTTCTAAGCTTGAAGATCTTAGTTATGAGCTTGACAACTATATTGACTATGTGCGAGAAATGGACAATGCATTCTCTAACTTGAAAGGACTTGGTAATCTATCGAAGACATTGGTTAAAACAAATGTTCACAAGACATGGGGACTTGTTTATTTGCTTGTGAAGTTGAGTTTGATATTACCTGTGGCTACTGCAACAGTTGAAAGGGCTTTTTCTTCAATGAAGTTTATTAAAAATGATTTGCGAAGTAGGATTGGTGATGACTTTTTGAATGATTGTTTAGTTTGTTTTATAGAGGATGAAGTATTTGAAAGTGTATCTAATGATGCGATCATTGATCGTTTTCAAAACATGACAACTCGTCGAGTGCAATTGAAATGATATATTTATATTCATATATTGTGTTTGTCTTTCTTGCTTTTTAAATATATATTAAATATCAATACTTATTCTTTAGTCAGTTTCATATTGTATATTAGTTTTAGGTCATAATCTTATTCTAAATTTTAGAACCCACACACTCCAAATCCTAGCTCCGCCTCTGAACAAGTATACCGGTCCAACATAATATATTGGAGTAGGAGCACCGATGCTCCAGTCTCCAGTATATTATACTGGAGCCAGCAAAGTATAGCAGCCCAGCATAATATGCTGGAGTTCATATACATGTGCACCAAACTCCAGTATATTATGCTGGACCGAACTCTGTTATAGTAAAATAGTGAATATTTTTCATTGACTTGGTAAACGCTGGCTATTTTTGAATGACTAGTCCGAAAACTGGCTATACCAACATGTCCCAAAATAAAACATTGGATTGGACTTGGTGGGGTGTGCCAGGCCCGTGCAATAGTGTGACGCACGGGCGGGGCATTTGCATCTATACCCACTTTTTGTGCCACATTTTAATTTGTGCCCACTTTGTAAAATTAATTGCAAGCATACCCATTTTTTCACAAAACTTCAGCATACGAGGCTGAAGTAGCAAAGACAATCACACAAAACTTCAGCATTTTAGTAGTCGGGCCTAAAGTTCACCTCTAGAGATGAAGTTTTTATTTTGTAACTTGTGAAACTTCAGCTCTGGAGTTTAATTTTTATATTATAACTTTTTATTTAGTAACCCGGAAACTTCAACTATAGAGCTAAAATTTGCCAATTATAAAATAAAAACTTCAGCTCTAGAGCTGAAATTTTTGTTTAGTAACCGTAAAACTTCAGCTCTAGAGCTGAAGTTTTTGTCTTTGTAACCGAAAAACTTCAGCTATAGAGCTGAAGTTATTTTGTTCATAACTTTAGTTATCAGTTAGATGTCTTTGCTTTCAAATTATTAAACGTAACTCCACACGTGAAAGTAAGTTACTAAGATTTTTCACATGTATATTTGCAGATTCTACCTATGTGAGCTTCAAAAGCATAATCAATCACAAATCCAGATAAAGCACGGTGGTCATGAAGTTGATACACAGTAGGAGATCACGAGCAAGATCTAGGCAAATAAAGCATAAATAATGAACCGTCCCACAAAATTAAATAAAGTAGCAGAGATAGAAAATAGTATCAGAAGAAAGAAGAAGAAGAAGAAGAAGAAGAAGAAGAAGAAGAAGAAGAAGAAGAAGAAGAAGAAGAAGAAGAAGAAGAAGAAGAAGAAAATGAAGGAGGAGGAAAAAGGAGGCTGAAGATATTTAAAAAGTGGGTACAAGTTAAAAGTATAAAAAAATGGGTATAGGTTAAATGGGGGGACCAAATAGGGCATCCCGTGCAATTTTTACCGTATGGGCGACGCTCAAGAGCCCAAGTAGCAAGCTACATTATGTTAAACTGATAAGAACATATACAACACTTGATCTTAGCAAAAAGGTCGAGAGAGGTATGCTTTAAACTTTTCCTTCCGGCCCTTTTTATACATCACTTGTTTTTCCATCATATTACAAGCCGGTGTGGGAACAAACTGGTAAAAATTAGGATAGCATAAAAAATTATGGGATTTGTGAAAATTGCAACTAGATGAGCTCAATGGAGCTCAATCCCAACTGCCATGGTAAAACATCGAGACTTCTAGAAGGGGAGAATATGGGAGAGCAATGAGAATTTCATCGTTTGGGAAATGAAAGCTCAAAAACTAACTTTGAGAAAGATACACAGTGATATATGTGCATGGGAATGACATGGACAATTAACTACTAACTACTGCAAGCTGTAAAAAATGACCAACCAACTAACTATCTAATTCTAATGTATACTGGTGTTATACAAACGATATAAAAGATAAATGCAGTGGAATCTCAATACCCCACTCAAGTTGGAGGTGGTAGAAGCACAACCAACTTGCTCAGGACCGTGGAATGCTTTATGCATGTAAGAGCCTTGGTAAAGATGTCTGCAAGTTGATCATTAGTGGTAATATGATGTAGAGAAACCAGACCATTGTGTAGTTGTTATCAAACAAAAAGGTAGTCTACCTCAATATGTTTCGTACGTTCATGAAAAACTGGATTTCTTGCTATATGCAAGGCTAATTCACTATCACAAAACACTTCAAAAGGACTGGAACATGGAACTGTGAAATCAGTGAGCAATCTCTTCAACCAAACTAACTCCCCAATCACTTTTCTTAGGGATCTATACTCAGCTTCTGTTGAGGAAAGTGAGACAGTCTCCTGCTTTTTAGACTTCCAGCTAATAGGGCTATTCCCTAGCAGAACAATGTAACCACTAACATATTTCCTTGAGTCTGGACAAGCTACCCAATCGAAGTCACAATATGCCTTAACTGACCAATCGGGTTCTTTGGACATGAACACACTCAGTGTAGGATCACCTTTAAGATATCTCGATAGGTGAAAAGCAACTTTCAAATGAGGTTCTCTAGGATCTTGCATGAATTTACTAAGGTGTTGTACACTAAAAGCAATATCTAATCTTGTGTTTGTGAGGAAATTTAACTTTCCAACTAGCTTTCTATAATAGGTGGGATCTGACAAAAGCACTCCTTCTTTTGCTCTTAGCTTCACATTAGGGTCAAGAGGTGAAGTAAAAGAACTGTGCTGTAGGCAGTCATATTCTCTCAACAAGTCAAGGAGAAACTTTCTCTATGAAATAATGACACCATCTGCTTTATATATGATTTCTAGGCCCAAGAAGTAGTGCAGTAGTCCTAAATCTTTAATTATGAACTTTTTATGCAGGAAGAATTTTAAGTGATTAATCTCTAATTTGTTTGTCCCTGTTAGTAGGACATCATCCACATAGACTGCCACATACACAACTGAGTCCCCTTTCATCTTGAAGAATAACGAATAGTCACTCATGGAGTGTTCATATCCCTTTGAGTACAATACTTCAGTCAATTTTTTATACCATTGTCTGCTTGCCTGCTTCAATCCATATAAAGACCTGTTCGGTTTACAAGCCAAACCTTGGCTGTCCACCCTAAAAGACCAGGAGGGACTTCCATATACATTTCTTCATGCAAGTCACCATGAAGAAATGCATTATTTATATCCAGTTGAAAAACTCTTTATTGCAACTGCATTGAGGGTCCTTACTGTAGTAATTTTTACCACATAAGAGAAAGTTTCTGTGTAATCCACCCCTTCCTGTTGTGTATAACCCTTCACCACTAATCTAGCTTTGAATCTCTCAATGTATGTATCTGCCATATGCTTCACTTCGTACACCCACCTGCATCCAATTGCCTTCTTCCTAGGGGTAATAGCACCAAGGACCATGTGTCATTGGCATAAAGAGCCTCAAATTCTTGAACCATAACTGCTTGCCAAGCAGGATTGATGGCATCTTCCTCAAAAGAAGATGGTTCACTATCATTGCCTATGATGTTTACCAAACACTGATTGTCATGGACTAGAGTGTTAGCAAAGATATGATGATGTTTAGAAAATAATGTATTGAGAGAAGAACTAGAATGTTCAAGTAGAGTTGTTTGATCATGATGCATAGAGTATATGTAGTCTCTCAAGTATGTAGGTGTTTTATATTCTCTTAATGACCTTTTTAAAGGTTGTTCAGGAGTTTGCTATTGTAGAGGAGAGTTGGAAAGAATGTTATGTGAAATAGGAGAATTCTGTGCAGATGATGAGCTTGTAGGAACAGGTGAAGGTGCAAAGTATACATGATCAGTAGTAGAAGAAGTGGATGAAGAGGAATACCGTAACATAGCATTGGGTATGTGTGCACCCTTTGATAACTCATAAGTCCTTCAGAGGGTGGTTCTGTGTTGGTATCAACTGTGGAATTGAGAGGAGGAGGATGAAAAATTGGAGGAAAAGAGGGAGACTGGGACCTGAGAGCAAATGGAAAGACATGCTCAAGGAATACAACATCTCTAGATACATGGATTCTCTTGGTGGTTAAGTTGAATAATTTGTAACCCTTTGTGCCAAATAGATATCTTACAAACACATGAGGTGTTGTTCTTGGCTCAAATTTATCTTTGTAAACCTTTGGAACTGTAGGGAAACGGAGACAACCAAAGCTTCTCAATTGGGAATAATCTAGTTTCTTGTTGTACAATATTTTAAAATTGGTCAAGCTTTTGCTTCTTAGACATTTGGAGAACACTAGATACAATCCATCTCTCACTTTACCAATCTTCAGAGGGCTTTTCAGTGAAAGGGGCTGCAGAAGACAAGTGTTCTCAGTGAAAGAAGTCATACCTCTCAGGTGCTTGCTCAGCCAGTACACGGAAATAAGGTTGAATTTGAATGAAGGAATGTGAAGAACTTTATATAGAGTTATATCAGGTGCAAGCTTTACATTTCCAATCTCTATTACCTTCACTTTATAACCATTTGGTAAAACAGTTAAAAGCGGATAAGGCAATGTTATAACATTAGAGAGTATGGATTTGTTAAATGTGATGTGGTTTGAGGCTCCTGAATCTAGTATCCATGTGTCAATCTTTGATTCAAAGCATCTACAAGATAGTTTATCAAAGTCAATAGAGGATGTGCAGACAACAATACCTGTAAAGTTCACAACACCGGTAAGATTTGAGTTGTTGGAGTTTTCTGCATCACTACCAAGCTGAAAGTGTTGGAGTAGATTAACAAGCTGTCCATATTGTTCTTTGGTCAAAGTCACATTCTGATTCTCATTTTAGCTATCACATTCATCAATTTTGTTTGTCATTGCATCAGCTGGTGCTCCCTACACACTTGCTACCATTCTCTTTCCTCTATTGGATCTAAAGTTCTGATTATTCTGAGGATATCTTGTAAAACTCTGCCCACTCTGTGAATAACCATGTAATTTGTAACACTTATCCTTAGTGTGCCCTGGTCTCTTACAGAAATCACACATAGGTCGACCTTTATTGTTTCCAGGATAGTTGTGAGTTGGTGAGAAATTGTTCCTAAATTGACTTGATCCTGCATTGTTCACATTCAAGGAAGTGGACTCGAGTGAGAGATGGCTATTTGGTCTTATCTCCCTTTGTTTCTCATCTTGGACAAGTAAGGAAAAAGCTTGGGCTATTGTGGTTAGTGGATTCATCATAAGGATACTCCCTCGGACCACGATATACACCTCATTAAGCCCCATGAGGAATAAAATCAGTCTTCTATCTTGTTCAACCTTATACATGTATTCCTTTACCCCACAGTTACAAACACAACTTCACTGAGTCCTCTTGTTCAAAGTGTTCAACTCCCCCATAGCTTTTTCAGAGTGTAATAACCAGTAATGTCAAGAACTCCTTGAGAGAGGTCATTAATCTCCTTTGGAATTTGATATAACCTAGCTCCATTAGTTTGTTTATAACGATTCTCCAGTTCCTTCCACAATTCAACAACATCACTTGCAAACTCCACATTGTCTGCAATTCCTTTGGAAAGAGAATTTAAGATCCATGATGTTACCATGTTATCACATCGTTCCCACTGCCTGTAATTTGGATATTGCGCATCTGGTTGTTTGCATTCTCCACTTACAAAACCTAGCTTATTCTTTGCAAATAATCCATGAAGAACACTACGCCTCCAAGATCTATAACCTATCTCATCAAATTGAACAGATACCAGCATTGCTCCAGGATTGTCTGAAGGATGTAAGTACAGGGGATCACTTGGATCAATTCCAGTACTCGGAGGCATAGTGGTACTCGCATTAGCAGAATTCATATCTTGTTGATCAGTAATAGCCATTACTACTTCGAATTACTCGAAATTGTCAAAAGAAAAGTTAATCGATTGAAATTCGATAGGGGCAAAGAACAATTGGAGTGAAAATCCTCTGATCTGTATGGGATGGATCAACTAAACGAGAAATCAACTAAACTTATGGTAAATTGATCAAACTAGGTCAGAAAATAGAAGAACAAAAAGGATAGAAGGAAATCTGTGAGCAGAAAAGGAAAATGTGAGAAAAATTGACCTTACGATTTGAGTAGGATTAATCTCGCTCTGATACCATGTGAAGATTGCAACTAGATGAGATCAATGGAGCTCAATCCCAACTGCCATGGTAGAACATCGAGACTTCTAGAAGGGGAGAATACATGAGAGCAATGAGAATTTAATTGTATGGGAAATGAAAGCTCAAAAACTAACTTTGAGAAAGATACATAGTGATATATGTACATGGGAATGATAGCTGGACAATTAACTATTAACTGCTACCAGCTGTAAAAAATGACCAACCAACTATCTAATTCTAATGTATATTAGTGATATACAAACGATATACAAGATAAATACAGTGGAATCTAAATAAGAGTGTAATTACCTTTTTCTTTTTTCGTTTCTAGGAAAATTCTGTGTTTCAACTTTCATATAATGGCCATCCTTTTTATAGAAATATAGTTGTTTCTATTTAAATGAGGAAAAATAAGAAAAAAACAGTTTGCCGACAGAACACACTTTCTTATAAATTAAGATTACCAATCATCTCGTTCATTGTTTTTCCATACTAGATGATCGCACGGGCCCAATTGTTGTTTCTTTTTATTTTCTACTTTTTTTTTATTTTTTTAATATTTTTTGGCCTATTGTCAATTACACACTTTATACGCATTTAGGGAAAGAAGAAATGGAATAGGCTTTTCTATAATAACGCATAAAACCACGATTACATGTATTGTTATTTATCTTTTGCATTATGTGCATTTTAATTTTTCTGAAATCGTATTACTATACCAATCACTTTGAAACACTTTTCGAGCTTAATGCTTTATTATACAGTGATTAGATAATAATTCAAGTAGAATTTTAATTATTTCTACATAGGGCCTCTTTTATTTTAATATATCTTTTTTACATCACTAAGCCTTAAGTTAATTATTATTAAATAGAAATTAAAAAGGTAGTTGAGAAATAATTCGTCATATATTTTTTTGATTTTTTAAATTGAATGATATATAGTTTTATTCTTTTAGTATTTTCAGGTGTGTTAATGCATTATATTTTTCTTTTTTACTAATCATAATTTAAATATTAATATTATTCTCAAATAGTTGATGAAAAGGTATTTTTTGGTTATTTTAAATAATAATCGTGATTTTAATTATTAAGAATTTTAACAAGAAAATTTATGATTTGTTCTATTGGAATGACATAATATTTTTTTCTAGTTTCATTCGATATGATTGAGATACTATTTAGGGTATTAATGCAATCATCATCAGTAGTATTTGTTGAGACTATTTTAAAAATATTAATTGTATATTTATCTATTTTAAAAATTTTATTATATTGAATTATAATTGAATAGAGTATGTACTCAACTAGCTTCGATCATAAAGGGAGAAGTATAATATTGTACGACGATACTTCTCATACTTCTTAATATATAACAATTTTTAAAAGATAGTAATTTCACAAATTAGTTGTCTTCATTTTTACTTCAGATATTCTCAACTCATATTTTTAGAGAGGGGATAATTATTATAATTTTTTATATTCTATAATCAAAAAGGGAACTTGAAACTATATTTTATTCTTAAATAAAAAAATTTTCGAATTTTATGAAGTATTCCAATTGAAATTTGTATAAAATGATATCAATTGATAATGATATAATAACATTTGAATGCCAATCTACATATAGTATCATTAATTTTTTTAATGAAATCTTATTTACTGAAATAGTTAATAAATAAAATGACATTTCTTAGGAAAATAATAGAATTGTCATATATAAATGTATGTGACCTTAATATTTTTAATCGTGCGAACATTTGAATTATAAATTATCAAAAAAATAATTATTCTAGTTCAAAGTACTTGTTTAAAATAATAATAATAACAATCAAGTAATGAATTTAATAAAGATAATAAAGGTTGAATGGAAAGTGGGGTCCACCTAAAGAATTTAATAGCTTATGGACACGTTAGTTTTGTTTTTTTTGGTTATTAAGAACCCATAACAAAACTTTTGAGCCTAATATACAAACAAACAATGCACTAATATATTTAAAATTACTATTATGCCCTTGGTCAATCTACTCTTCTCTCTTTTATATAATAGAAATTTCAGGGAGGATACTTTTCCCTAAATTAAATAATACCTAGTATAATCACGTTGCAAAAGTCGGTTATTCCTTACCTTAAAGCCCAAGAATTTTTTTCCCGCAAGTAGTACAGAAGTGCAATTACCAGTTTACCACTCCTACTGTTAAAAGGATTAATTTGCAAAAAAATAAAAATAAATTAACAGATCGAAAGTACAGTGTTGTTTTAACTGAAAACATAGTCCTAACTCATTTAGGTTTCAGCTTTGTCTCGTTAGGTCAGTCAACTATATTTTTAATAAGAAGACTTTGCTACACATAGTCTATACATTCCAAAATTCAGATTGATTCATATTTATCTCTAGTGGGTCAAGAGCTAAGAGGAAAAATAAGAATAAGAATTGGATCATGGCCGGAGATTTTTGTCGCAGGTCGCAGGATTTCATGGCTATGTTAAGGAACTTGTCACGTGAAGAGATTCTTGATGTTTTGTCTGAAGGTTTATGTCCGCACTGCGAAGATGTTATTGAGGCTCGTGTTTACAATCTTCATGAGAGTAAGTTGTCCCAGTTATTCTATTTTCGGATCTATCAATGGATTTGTATCTAATTTTTTGTTACGATTTGAATTTAATTGCCATTTTTAGGTTGTGATTATCGATTCTTTGATGTTCTGGTTGTGATTAATATATCTTTTGAATAAATTGATTACAGTGCCTGTATGTTTTAACTGAAAGTAATAAGATTCCCTCATGAGAATATATTTACTTGCTTGTATTGAAAGAACTGAGCTTTCTCTTTGAATTTAAGGAATGCTTTGGACATAATCCTAGGTTGGGTGGTTCTTAAGGAATGTTCAAACTCAGTCTCGAGTTCCTGAATAGAAATTAAATTTCCAAGTAATTCGATTTAAATCACATATTAGGATTTTTCAGACAGAGAATCTATGGAATGGCTACAATATATTTTTTTTTTCTTTCACATTTTTTTTTTGGTAAAATAGGATTTTTAGAGTGATTCGTCTTTTGGTACAGTGCAAATTTCACATAATTTTCTTCTAATTTGTAGGAAGGTTAGATGAAATGTCTTTATCAGATGTTAATGTCACAAAAAGTTCTGCAGAATTCTTGCATGGAGAATCATCAGATAATGTAATTTCACCAAAGAGAAGGCTGAATTCTTATGGTCATGCACTCAACTCTGTGCGTTCTCCACAAGTTGTCGAATCAACTTACTCAGGAAGGCCGAAGGTACTTGTTACACCTTCATCGATAAACAACAAACAACCAGTGTTCAATCATTCAAATTATGAGATTCCACTAAGTGATGGACTTAGTAGGTCAGTCGTAGGCAATGGTTTATCAGAGGATCAGAAAGAGTTAAGTAGATTTGGCCAAGTTGGTAGACGAAAGGATTTTATTTATTATGAGAAGGTCAATGGAAAGGAGACAAATATACTTAAAGGGCTTGAGCTTCACACTCGGGTTTTCAATCCCAATGAGCAGAGAGAGATAGTCGAATTAGTTTATGCACTTCAGAGAATGGGACAAAAACGGCAGCTTAGAGGTACATACTAAAGTTTTCATTCAATCTTGTTTTCTGAAATAAGGCTATCAGTATGGTGATAGAATATTGCAGAATGCATTTTTCCATTAATCATATCTAGACATAGCTAGAGAAATGTGGAGAATGTTTGGAAAGCTATTGTATTGTTATTCTTGTGTTTGTTGGTATAGGATACATGCATATTACATCTATATTTATATGAATAAGCAACCCCCACTCCCACTTCCAACCGAGAGGTTGTGAGTTCGAGAGGTTGTGAGCAAGGTGGGAAATTCTTGGAGGAAAGGATACCGGGGGTCTATTTGGAAACAGCGTCTTTACCCCAGGGTAGGGGTAAGGTCTGCGTACACACTACCCTCCCCATACCACACTATGTGGGATTATGTTGGGTTGTTGTTGCTGTTGTATTTATATGAATTATCAACAAGTTCTTTTTTATTATATATTTTCTGTCAAAATATTAATAAATGACTGTCCGCTTATAGAACATAGGAAACGATAAACATATCTGGGAAATCTGAAGTGCATTCTCTCAGTATCTATAATTGTGCAACTCAGTAAAAGGCTAAAAGAGAGAGACAGATATATGAGGCAAATCGATTCATCAGTTTTCTAGTTCTGTTATAGTTATCTGATTAAGAAAGTATATTTTGTTCAATGCATAAGCGATGCTTTGGTCTAGCGGTAAGAGTGCAGCGCGTGATGTATAGGTTAGGCATAGGTCACATGTTCATATTGTGCCGTAAACAAAAACCTAGTATTTTAGTGGAGAAAGGTAGATGAGTGGGACCGTTATCTACCGAGCTTCAAACTGTTTCTTGGTTATAAAAAAAAGCACATACGATAGGTTAATATGTGAGGTAGAAAATTCTCTAATCCTGATATGTATCTTCTTCTTTGTGGTGGATTGGCATCAGAGAACACATTATTTGACTACATTGTAATATTTCAGCCTCCACTGAAAATTGTTTTTTGTCCAGGATATCAGTTAACATGTTGCTCTCACAAAAGAAAAATTAAGTGTTTCAATTATCTCTCTTTTTTGGTTGATTTTGCAGCACGAACATATTCTGAACCAAGAAAGTGGATGAAAGGAAAGGGCCGTGTCACAATGCAGTTTGGTTGTTGTTATAATTATGCTGTGGTAAGAGCTATCTAATTGATTCTTTGAGATGCATGTTTATCCTTTTCAGTTTTATCTCAACATTTATCCACTTATCCTCCTTAACAGGACAAAGATGGTAATCCTCCAGGCATTATTAGAGATGAAGAAGTGGATCCATTGCCTCCTTTATTCAAGAAAATGATTAAGAGGATGGTTCGATGGCATGTTTTGCCTCCGACATGTGTTCCGGATAGTTGCATTGTGAATATTTATGATGAGGGTGATTGCATTCCTCCTCATATTGACCATCACGACTTTGTTCGGCCTTTCTGCACAGTGTCCTTTTTGTCAGAATGTAACATACTCTTTGGTACAAGCTTAAAAATTATTAATCCTGGAGAATTCTCTGGTCCTTTCTCCTTACCTCTTCCTCTCGGGTATGATACCACATTCTTTTTGCTCTATTAAATTTTAATACCTTACATGATTCGGTCCCATCCCAAGTTCTTCCCCATTTGCATTGCCTTGTCACATTTATGGTGATTAAGCAGGGAATGCTATAGAAATATGTACCTTTCATTTTCCTCTAATTTTCCATAAATGTCTCAAGATAGTGAAACAAAAGCAAGAGAGTCTATCATAAAATGTCTGGATTAATTATTGGGTACTTCAAGTAGAGCTAATTGAACAAACTTGGTACTAGGAAGTTGCGCAAACCTTAATTCGTAACCTTTGTTCCGACTTCTACATTGTTTACTTGAATTAATCAAAGAATGTCATTGTTCACATATGAAATTAAGGGGGGGGGGGGGTTGTTAAGTTTGTTAAATTTACCTCTGAAACATCCCTTTGCCTCCCTAGAGAAGAGTTTTAGCATCTAGTTTTATAGGGAGAAGTGGCGATGACTAGGAAGTAGTGGTGCCATATTGAGGTAAATAAGGCTAGCTTTATTTCCAAGAACAGTCTCACAAAATTAAGCTTCCCTTTCCTTCATTTGAAATACTTTTTGAATTCACCTTAATAAAAAGCTATACTTTTGGTCTGGAATTTATGTTTAATAACTTGTTGCTTTCTATCATGCAGGTCGGTGCTCATTCTCAATGGTAATGGAGCTGATGTTGCTAAACATTGTGTGCCTAGCGTTCCAGCTAAAAGGTTGTCCAATTTTCTCTTCTATGTATGACATCAATGTGGCATTTCTCAAAAAGACTGATTTTTTTTTTTTTAAATGCAAACAGTTAAAAGATTTTCAGAATATATTTTGTTTTTGTTTTCAAGAAGTTTTTGCAGAAGATTTTCTCAAAACACTATTTTCGATAGAAGTGATTTGACGATGTTCTCAAAGAGTAGTTCTTCTACCACTCACAAAAAGACTATAAATATTCAATATTAATAATTGTTCTTAATAAAAATGAATAATACCACTACCCAAACAAGTGTTTGCACACAAAAAAAAAAAAAAAAAATAATAATCCATATCATTTTGCAAAAAAATTTGTCTAAAAGTTGTCCAAATGGCTCCTTGTCTTGTCTATTCCACTAACACCGTCATTGTTATGTTCTTTCTTGCAGAATATCCATCACTTTCCGTAAGATGGATGACAGAAAATTGCCGTTTGCGTATACTCCTGACCCTGAGCTTTCAGCAATTGAGCCTTTTGTTCCTCCATCATTGGAGAAGTCATCAATTCGGCACCACAAAGATGGTATAAATGTCAACCATGATAAGTCAGAATATCGTGCAGAAAGTGGTAATAAGGACTTCTCCAATGAAGACGAGTTCCCTCCTCTGGGAAAAGGGAATTCTTCCAACCGTAGAAGTCACAGATAATTTTTGCAGCAATTAGGATGAGTACTACATAGTACAACATTGTAACTTATAAGCATAACATTTGTTGTAGCAACTTTAGTCATGAAAGTTTATCTGTTGAATCCTAAATTTGAAGTTTGTATTTTATAATAATTAAGTTCTTTCTCATATATCGTTGACTCGTCAAAATTTCTATGTTTGTTTGAGCCGAAATAAACATTCTATTACTAGTGAAGCTTCTCCTATGACCTCTCTCTCTCCTCATAAGAGAGAAATTTTACATTCCTCTTTGAGACATTACTTGAATGGACCTATATATAATATCAGTGATTTGCAACATACTATGATGCCCAATATCTGATTGCAGAACCGCCTCGTTCTCATACATATGAGAGGGTCCCTTCCTCCCCAAGCTAATGCGGACAATTGTTCTATCTGGACAAATGCGAGAGCCACCTTTCCTTCAGTATGCTGTCTCAGTACTGCCTGAAGTGTTTACCTTTTCATATTCTGGGAGACAACAGGTAAAATGCTTTTACATTAAGCTTTCAACATCATATCATCTACAATTATAGCCAGCGGGCCTTTATTGATGATGTGCAATGACCATAAGGTTCAAACTTGACATGGAAATGAAACTGTGTCCCATTCTTATGGTTGTTCTTTCCAAGCTGGCTGAGAGAGGCATTTCTTTACTAATCAGTCTTGAGTTCCCTTTGCTTCTTAGGATGTAAGCATAAATGTACTGGCTTGCATATGTATAAGGTCTTTCCTCCTCTTTTTCTGCTTTCATCTCGATTAATCAGTATCTTTGAGTAAGTTTCAGGCTGCTAATAACTTCAGCATGAAGTAGCATCTGGTTTTTTAGCTAATATACTTAAAAAATGCAACTGCCAGCTCTATGATTCTTCACTTATGGCATAATCCTAATATCTTGTTGCAGGTCATGTAGATGCCAAGGACATTGACCCGGAGAATGTGAAACAAATTGTTGGATGCTTGTCAGGAACTAAAGGTTCGATCATTTCCTAATACAAGTATCTTGGCTTTTTTACTCCTTGCAGTCTGACGCACAAAGTTGAAACTCTTATTCTCTCTGTGCTATCAGAGATGATTCCTATGCTGTATCTTTGAGTGTTGTCATTATTGTTGGAGTTGATATATCAGTCATAGTTGTATTTGGAGAACTTCTAATTGTTTTTTGGTTAAGCCATTGTCTACGTCATTGCTATAGCTTATTCTGGTAACTTGGTAAAGTTAGTGTCTGTTTCCCACTTAATTATTGCTTCACGATCATTCTTGATAGATCCTAGGGTGAAACCATCACCCCAAACGATGCACGTACGTTTATTGTCTGAAGAAATAAGTGAATTAACGACCTAAGCTTTTACTTCTCCAAGGGCTTCACTTCTAGTTGTAGTTCGTAGCTGAAATACAAGTTTCTCACTGTACCTTTTCCCCTGTTTGTGTACCCTCCCTTTCCATATGTACATGTATATATATTTTGGGTTACAGATCTGTTGACATTCCTGGATATGATTGTTTATTCGACATTAGACTTGCTGCCCTTGATTTTTCAAAACACTCTTAGATTTGGCGAAATGGTTGAACAACAACTTGAACACATATGGAGAGATATTTTACGAGGTTGTCAAGTGCCTCACATTGGTCGAGGCCTAGAGGGAATGGATTTTTTCTTCTTATACGGTCTTGTGCAATCGGCACCTCATGGTATTAAAGCTAGAGCCATCATTACTCTTGGTTTAGTTAATGTTGGACCCGTCATGTTATGTTGTCCCCGCTCCAAATGTCCAGTATAGGTTGTTGTCTCCTTATATGGTCTAGGAAACCAGCAATCTGCATGAGCTAGCTTTTTGGTTGAGTTAGGCCAACGTTCACTTTCTTTTTCTTTTAGCTTTCAGTCATAGATTTGAAAAGATGTTCCGCGGTAATTCTGTTGGCTTTCAGTCATAGGTTTGAAAAGACGTTCCGCGATAATGCTGTTGGCTTTAGGTTTGAAAAGACGTTCATCAATAATTCTGTTGTGAACATCTAGTCTTTGTTCTCGTTGTTCTTAACATAATGAATGCTAATCAAAGCATCATAGTGTGGGTGGTGCTGATGTATCTAGTTTTGATTGATATCCTGATAATTTCAAAGCGGAAGCAAACAAGTTTCCATCCAACGTTTCTTGATCAGCTGACTGTTGATGCAGTGATTCAAATGCCTTGTTTTGAAGAATCAACTGAAAAGAGATAACTTTCTTTTTTTACCAGAACCCTTATAACCTTTTAGGATCTTTTGTTCGGTGAACACATATACAGTCATATGAATCAAGCATTTCTTCTCTACTCCTCTGATTCTTCAAGATGTTTCTCCTCTGCCATATGCTCTTTCTGTTCCAGAAAGATTGCTAAAGTAAGACGGCTATTTTGTTCTTGTGTTTTTTTTTGTTTTTGTTTTTTTTTACCATTTTCTTTTATTGTGGTGGGGGTGCAGAAAAGGTAGTGTAAAATATATAGTGAATGATTAATATTCTTGTAAATATTTAATGTTGCATCAACGTGGACTCTCATTGCTGGATGATGAAGTAAATTTGTTGAAGTTTTGAACATGTTTTGTCACTTGAGAATTGTTCTCTATGGAAGCTTGATCCATTGAAACCTAAACTTGGGAACTTTTCCTCTAAATTCATGTTCTTAGATGTTTGCAGAAGAGAAGTAATGTGTGTTTATAGTGAACTAGTTATGTTATATCTGGGTTAAGAAGTGACAAAACGGCATGAATTAGTTTCTCCACAGTGTTTCTGGTCACGATAGTTTAGCCTTGTTAATATACTAGAGAAGTGATGCCCATGCAATGCACTGAGAGACATAATTTTTCAAATTGCAATCTTGCTAGTAGACAAAGTGCTTCATATTTGTTGGCAAACTAATTCAAAGTTGTAGTAGGAAACTTTAGTTATTTAGGGTTGATTTATTTAATTCATGTCTAAATAAGAATTGCAGTTAGAATAAATGTATGAATAGGCTTTCCCGTTTCTAGTTGAAATAGGTTCATACTATTATAAATATGGATATTGATAGCTTATTTTATATGTGGAGATTTGTGACAATTGTAGAAAGTTTTCAGAGAGTTTTAATAAAAATTTTTCCTTCATATAGATATTAGAGCTTCTACGATCTTGGGAGAGAATCAAGTAGCTTCCGCTGCCGACGGCGTTGCTAACCAATGTGTGTCACCCTTCTGGCCAAAAAAATATTTTGGAAAAATTGTAGATGTTTGTCAACAGAATGAGACTATTCGATGAAAAGTTCCAACATATATTCCAGAAAAAAATAAGTTTAAAAAGGTTCAAATAAATATGGTACAAGATGAAGAAATTCTTCCTTAAAAGTTGGAGAGAGGTTTAAAAAACGGAAAAGGGTCAAAATTATCCCTATCGTTTGCTAAATGGTTTATAAATACCCTCCGTTTACCTATCCGTCCAAAAAAATATACAACGTTATTTCTATATCTAAAAGTACCCCTCTTTTTAACGGCATAGCACGTGGGCTTCACGTCTAATGTGTAGTCATTTTTTCATTAGGCCACGTAGCTCTCGTTCAGAATCCAAATATTCGCCCCATTACCAAACCCGCCCAATTATTTGCCTGACCCATTACTTTCTCTTTTTTCTTAATCTTTTCCCTTTATCTTTCTTCCTTCTTCCTAAGAAAAGAGAAGTTTTTGCTGGGTGAGATTATATTTCTCTTTCTTCCTTCTTCCTCAGAAAAGAGAAGTTTTTGCTGGGTGAGAATTATATGAGTAAGGAAAAAAAGGGAGACGATGGTCTGATGCCTTGAATTTCCCTGCAACACCATGTCCGGCCAAGTCGTGAAGGTCTGGAGTTGCCCGTCTGGGTCAAATCTTGTTAATACAATCATTGGAGATTGTTCCCCTCATCATTACACACATCTCCACCAAAATTTAGCCAAATCTACAATTGGAATTGTCCCCAACTATCTTCTGCAAATCTCCGACGACTTTCCTTTAGCCGGAACTGGAGCTCCAGCCGTCAAAAATGGAGATGGAGGGTACCAAAATGCTTCTATGCTTGTGAAGAATGCAATGGAAACATCAATTTCTCATGGGTGTCAACCAATAGTTTCAATTTTGCAAAATGATGATCTTCAGTCTGTCACCTTCACAGTGAAGTCCCCAGGCGAAAAATTTCTATAGTGATCGCAGCACATTTTGGAAGATCTGTAGAGATTGGGAGGGAGTTTTTGACTAATTCTTTTTTGAATGGATGCGCAATTATATTCCGCTCCTTTTGGGACAGGTCCGGCGGTTTTGACTGTAAATAAATACATAGGGGTGGTCTAGATTTGTCGTGGTTATGGCAGAAAATAGGAGCGGTGACAATGGTGAAGGAATAAGATGCTAAGTATTTTTTCTTTTCTTTTTTAAGTTAAAAAATAATTAGAGCGGGACAAATAATTGGGACGGGTATACTCTAACCATAATTTTTGTTTAACCCAATAAGCCACATGACCCAGTAATACCTTGCCAACTCATTAAAAGTAGGGCTCACATCTGTTGCCGTTAAATTAAGGGGTATTTTTGTTAATATAATTAACTTCGTATTTTTTTTTACCTGATAGATGGACGGAGTATATTTTTTTGGATGGATAGGTAAACGGAGGGTATTTATAAACCATTTAGCAAACGATAGGGATAGTTTTGACCCTTTTCCGTTTAAAAAAAATTGGGTGTTGGTGACAAAGTGCATTAACGTGAGTTGGAGACATGGGCTTCAACAAAATTGAAAGTGCATCAACGTGAGTTGGAGACAGGGGCTTCAACGAAATTGGGTGTTGGTGACAAAGTGCATCAACAGTTGGTGACAAAATGCATCAACGTGAGTTGGAGACAGGTGTTTCGACAAATCGAGGGATAAAGACATGTGCCTTATCAAAAGTGAAAGTTGGAGAGAAGTACTCCAACATAACTGCACAACGAACAAGTCAGACGTACACAACTTTAAATTATGGGAGAATGTTGAAAAACTAATTCAAAGTTATAGTAGTAAACCTTAGTTATTTAGGGTTGATTTATTTAATTCATATCTAAATAAAAACTGCAGTTAGAATTAAATGAAGGGATAGACTTTCATGTTTCTAGTTGAAATAGGTTTCACATTATTATAAATAGGGATATTGATGGCTTATTTTATGTGTGGAGATTTGTGAGAATTATAGAAAGCTTTCAGAGTGTTTTAATAAAATATTTTCCTTCAATATTAAATCAAAATAAACAATCTTAATCAAAAGAATTTTATATACAAAATATGTGGTAATATGTTTATTTCTCTCTAGTATGTGCAAGAAATGACATAAGAATTATGCCCTTCCAACATGTAATCCAAAGCTTCAGTTTTGTGGCATATTTTTTCCATTTGCTGCTTGTTGAGGTTGTCTCATTATGTGTATTTTTTTGTACTCTAGAGTTGCCCAAAAATTGTTTGTGATCAAGTCATCTACTATTATAGGTTGTTGCATATCCTGTTTGATTCAACAATGTCCAGACCATTTCCTACCTTGACGGAGGACCTGGCAATGCAGCTGCAACACATGATTTAAATTGAAGTAATACTTGAATCCTGACGACTAACATTTCCAAGTGACCGTTCCTATAAAAAAGTAGTAAATCATATGATATCATAATGTAGCAAACTTTTTTTCGACAATACCCAAGATAATAACCTAAGAGGTAGGCATGGCATACAAAGTTGAGGCTTCTACATTATTGAGGCAAAATGGGTCTTTCTCCTGAAATAAAATGACTCCTTTGTAGCTAATAAGAATACAGTAACAATGTATGGATGTGATGCACCATTCGTGCCGGTTGGCGGTACACTTGGTGTATCAGAATAACCTTGTAAATGATTCCGGGCATCTCCTTCGTTGCCTTATTAAAAACTTCTCCGAGAAAACCCAATTGGGACAAAATCCAGATGAGGGAAAAATAGTACGGCTTGGGGGATGCCTTTTAAAAGTGGAAACGTTTGAGGTGTGAGATATTCCAGTTGTTTTGGAGTATCTTTCCGTCCATGGTTTCTAACTTGAAGGAGCCTTTGTCTGCTGCCGCTATGATTTTGTAGGGCCCGTCCCAATTGGTGCCCATCTTCCCTTCGTTGGGATCTTTGGATGCCAGTGTCTTGGCTTTTAGCACATAGTCGCCTGTCTTGAGTGGACGAATTTTCGTCTTTTTGTTGTAGTATCTCTCGACCTACTATTTTTGGGCCACTAACCTGATGTGGGCCATTTCTCTTCTTTCTTCGGCTTCGTCCAAGTCTTGTATTTGGCTCGCGTCGTTCTCATCTCCGCTTGTGTGCGAGTATCTGAGACTTGGTTCGCCGACTTCGACTGGTATGCCGGCGTCGGTCCCGTAGACTAATGAGTAGGGAGTCTCTCCTGTGGAGGATTTGGGGGTGGTTCTATGTGCCCACAATACTTCTGGTAGCAACTCAGGCCACAATCCATTGGTGTCTTCGAGTTTTTACTTCAGGATGTTTAATATGGTCCTGTTGGATGATTCTGCTTGGCCGTTGGCGGCTGGGTGATATGGTGTTGAGAGTATTCTTTTGATACGCCATTTGTCAAAATAGTCGGTTGTCTTTTGTCCTACGAACTGTCGTCCATTGTTACACGTTATCTCTTTGGGGATGTCGAAGCGGCATATGATGTTTTTTCCAGATGAAGGCTATGACTTCTTGCTCGCGGATTTGGGCGTAGGCACCTGCTTCTACCCACTTAGAAAAATAGTCAGTTAAAACTAATAAAAAGTGTACCTTTACTCGTCCGACAGGTAGCGGTCCGACTATGTCCATTCCCCATTCGATGAAGGGCCATGAGGACGTGACCGAGTGGAGGGGCTCTCCTGGCTGATGTATCATGTGAGCGAACTTTTGGCATTTTTGGCATCGCCGGATGTATTCTGCCGCGTCCTTTTTCATGGTAGGCCAATAGTAACCGGCCCGTATTAGGCACCGCACGAGTGCTCGATTTCCCGTATGGGCACCGCAATGACCCTCATGGACCTCTTCTAATACCAGTGTTGTCTGGTTAGGTCCTAGGCACTTAGCCAGGGGTCGTCCAAAAGTTCTTTTGTAGAGGTCATTGTTCATCAGGCAGTATCTTGCTGCCTGTGTGCGAAGCTTTCTGGCTTCTTTTTTGTCGTGTGGTAGGTGCCCTTCCTGCAAGTATGACACAAATTGATTGCGCCAGTCCCAAGTTAGGTGCAGAGAGAATACCTCGCTGTGGTCGATGGCGGAGTGCATGAGGGTGACAGTGCTCTCTTTGTTTAGGTTAGTGGGTTTTGCGGCCAATTTAGCCAGCCCGTCGACTTCGGCGTTGTGTACCCTACGTACTTGTTCGAAGCGACATTCGTCAAATTGGGCCATCAGTTTACAGACCTTGACTTGATATTTCTGTAACCTTTGCTCATTGATATGGTAAGTCCCGGCGACTTGATTTACCACAAGTTGCGAGTCGCAATGCAGGATCAGCCGGCGGGCCCCGAACCTGGCGGCCAGTTTCAAACCTGCAATAATAGCTTCGTACTCCGCTTCGTTGTTAGTCATCTCGGGGCATCGTATGTTCTGGCGAATGTCCTCGCCCGTAGGGACTTCGAGAACGAGTCCCAATCCCGATCCCGAGGCGTTCGCGGCCCCATCGGTGTAGAGTATCCAGGGGTCCATGTTAGGGGCCGTTTGCAGGGCCTCATTCTCTGCCTCAGGTGAGATTTTGGCACTGAAGTCGGCTATGAAGTCGGCGAGGACTTGCGATTTGATGGTGGTTCTAGGGATATAGGTGATGTCGTGCTCGCTGATCTCTATAGCCCATCTGGCGAGACGGCCCGACAGTTTGGTCTTGTGTAGGATGCTTCTTAGAGGGAAGGTGGTCACTACTCGGATGGGGTGGCATTGAAAGTAGGGTTTCGGATTTCGGGAAGCCATGACCAACGCCAATGCCAACTTCTCGAGGTGTGGGTACTGAATCTCGGCGTCCACTAGAGTCTTACTAATATAGTAGATAGGTGACTGCGTACCTTTCTGTTCGCGGACGAGCACTGCGCTGACCGCAACCTCTGAGACAGCCAGATATGTCAGTAGGGGTTCGCCTGGTTCTGCCTTTGCCAACAGTGGTGGGGACGTCAGATACATTTTCAAATCTTGGAGGGCTTTGACGCATTCGCCATTCTAGTGGAACCCGTTATCTTTTCTCAGCACACTGAAGAATTTGTGGCACCTGTCCGACGATCGGGAGATGAAACGAGAGAGAACGGCTATTCGGCCTGTCAACTTCTGAACCTGTTTCTTGCTGGTAAGTGCTTCGGGTATCGAGGCAATCGCCTTAATTTGGTCAGGGTTGACCTCGATCCCTCTCTTTGATACAAGGAAGCCAAGGAATTTCCCGAACGACACGCCAAAAGCGCATTTTTTGAGGTTCAGCTTCATTCTATAGCTGTTCAATATCTCGAAGGCCTCTCGCAAGTGGTCGATATGATCCTCCTTCCTTGCTGATTTTAATAGCATGCCGTCGATGTAAACCTCCATGGTCTTCCCAAGTTGCTCCTTGAACATCTTAGTGACCAACCTCTGATAAGTAGCCCAAGCGTTCTTTAGCCCGAAGGGCATCACCCTATAGCAGTATGTGCCTTGGTGGGTTATGAAGGTGGTTTTCTCTTGATCTTCTTCGGCCATCAGAATTTGGTTATAGATGGAATAGGCATCCAAGAAGCTTAATAGCTTGTGTCCGGCGGTGGCATCGATTAGTTGGTCGATGTGAGGCAGGGGGAAAGAGTCCTTAGGGCAGGCCGCGTTTAGTTCGGTAAAATCCATGCACATCCTCCATTTTCCGCTTTTCTTTTTTACCATCACCACATTAGTGACCCATTGCGGGTACTTTGACTCTCTGACGGAACCGTTGGCCAGCAACTTGTCTACCTCTTCTCGGACCACTTCATTAATGGCGGCATTAAACTTTCTCCTGACTTGCTTTACTGGCGGATGTAATGGATCCAAATTAAGCCGGTGGGTGGCGATATCTGGCAAGATCATTGGCATATCCGCATGGGAAAAAGCAAACATGTTTGCATATTTAGTTAAGAATTCATGGTACTTACTCGGATTGACGAGTCCGTGACCGATGTAGGCCTTCTTTTCGGGGTCGTTCCGATCTAGTTGGACCGGGTCAAGCTCCTCAACCGTAGCTTTGCAGGCTTCTATGGTGTCTGGATCCCTAATGGCGTCGGCCGTCGGGTCTGCTTGGGTCCCCGACGTGGTTGATTGCTCAACTTCTCCACTCACCCTGCTTAATTGTCGGGTGTGGGCGTAGTCTTGAGTTATCTTATAACATTCTTGCGCTGTGCGCGGCTCCCCTTTAATGCTGAATATTCCCCATGGGGTAGGAAATTTGATCACTTGGTACAGGCTTGACGGGACCGCTCGCATGGCGTATATCCATGGGCGCCCAATGATGACGTTGTAGGCCGTCTCCTGGTTCACCACGTGGAAGGTAGTTTCCAGGGTGACACCAGCTGCGAGGACGGGCAGGGTCACCTCTCCTAATGTGCGCTCTACTACATTGTTAAAACCAGTTAGAGTTATGCACCTGGGGGTTATTCTATCCTTGAGTCCCATCTGTGTGAGGACTCTCGGATGAATGATGTAGGTGCCGCTTCCGTCATCGATCATAACTCTCATGACATCAGTATCAATGATACGTAGAATAATAACTAAAGCATCATAATGAAGGAAACACAAACCGCCAGCGTCAGACTTATCGAAGGTGATACTTCCTTCGAGGTCATCGTACCGTTCGTGGGAGATGGTCCTCTTTAGTCGGTGTGTGCTGGCGAATTTGACGTGATTAATGGTGACGTCGTTCCTTTCTCCTACGATCATGTTTACCGTACGTGTCGGAGAGGGCGGCTTTGGGGGTCCCCGGGAGTGCTCCCGTCCGCGCGCAAAATTAGCTTTCCCCTTGTCGCTGAGCAGCTCCTTCAGGTAACCCTGGTTGAGCATTCTAATGACTTCCTACCGTAGACCGATACAGTCTTCAGTCCGGTGCCCTCGTTCCTGATGGAACTCGCACAGGACATTTGATTTCCTCGTGGCTGGGTCTGATTTCATCTTTTGGGGCCACTGCACCTTAGTTCCGAGCTTCTCCAGTGCGTACACCACTTTTGAGGGTGAAACACAAAAGTTATGTGAAGAAAGTAGAGCGGGCGTACCTCGTTCGTTCTTGAGTGGGGCGAGGTGATGTTTCACAGCATCTGTATGACGTGGGGGCGTAAGCGAAGATCTCGTATAGGGTTGGTGTCGCTCCTTGCTGGGACGAGGGGAAGTTCCCGGCATCCCTCATGCCGCCGATCTCTCATTGTGTTCGGGTGCACGACCGCCAGCCGTCGGGTTGGTCCTTTAAGATCCTCCTCATCTGGCCGTACCTAGGCGCAATAGACATTATGGATCTCGTGCCAGGTCGTGGGAGGGTACTTCATGAGCCGGCTCAGCAGTTTTTTGGTAGCTCTGGAGCCGTCCCTGCTAAGTCCGTTCTGGAAGGCCGCTACCGCCATTCCCTCCGACACATTTGGCACGCTCATTCTTACCCTATTGAATCTGGAGGGGAAGTCCCTGAGGCCTTCGCCTGCGGTTTGTCTGACGGCGAATATGTCGTTCACCCTCGCTTCCGATTTCTTAGCGCCAGCATGTGTAGTGACGAACTTGTCCGCCATTTCCTCGAAGGTTGAGATTGCCTTGGCAGGTAGTTGAGAGTACCAGGTCAACGTTCCTCCGGTCAGAGTTTCGCCAAACTTCTTCAGTAGTACTGATGGTACCTGTTCTTTAGACAAGTCATTACCTTTTATTGAAGTGACGTAGTGGATGAGGTGATCATCGGGATCAGTGGTTCTGTCGTACACCTTCAGGTATGGGAGCATCTTGAAGGTTTTCGGGATGGTGTAGGGTGTCGCTTCTTCGGAGTAGGGTTGTTCCACAAACTTTCCTACATCATGTTTGGGTAGTAGTGCCCCGGGAATCTTATCAACCCTATCTTGGTACTCCTTCCTCTGGTCGCGGAGGGCCTGGTTTTCACCTTCCATTTCCTTCATTTTTCTGAGGATGGAGGCTAGTGTATCGTCGTGTGTTTGCGTCTCGAGGATTTGGCCGTTGGTCCGTGTTTCTTCCCGTTCGTCTATCGCGGTGGTGTTGCTCGTTGCTGGTGCTGCATTTCCGCAACCTTGCGGTGGCTTTTCCACTAAGCTGCTCAGGGTGCTGGTCAACCATTCTTCGAGTAGCCTTTTGACTGCTGGAGGTGCCTTTTTTGGATTGGAGTCCCTTTCCTGCGAGGTAATAGGGTTCCCAAAGGGGGGAGGGGAGGCCTGTGCTTCAGGCGCGGCAAAGGGAGTAACGTTGATGGTTGTGCTACCACCAGCCTCGTTCATGGCACTCAGGAGGTTTGTGGTAACTTCTGCCACAGCCTTGGGTCGTGGTGTTATTTTCAGCCATTTCCAAACTTTTTCCGATGATCGGATCTTGCGAATGTATACTACGAGTTTAATTCTCGAAATCCCCACAGGCGGCGCCAAATTGTTTGACTCAAAAGTTGTTGAGCACTTTTGAACAAATCAATCAATATAAATAAAGGGACAATCAGAATCAATGGTAATATATGCTGAAGATCGATCGTTGGATTTGTATATAGGTTATCTTTATAAGAGGATGATAAAATTTAATCGAGTAAGAAGAACAAGTGAGCAGTAAAATGATGATAGTAGAGAGAAAAGTGGTAGAGAGAGAGTTGTATTATTAATGATCAATAACATATGTCCTACAAATGAGAAGGACCCTCCTTTATATAGAGGAGCGGTCCCCTCGCCAACCTATTACATCGCCCTAAGGCCACTACTATTATAACAGAAATACAAGGAGAGGGGAGTTGGGGACGTCCATCTGGACTGGCTCGTCGACGCGCCACTATGGACGGGGGCATATCCTTCTCGACGTGCGGTCATGAGGGAGGACGTCTCCAAATGTCGTCGGCCTCATAAGGAGACGGCCCCGGCCCATACTTCATCCGAGTCGGCCACGGATATGTACGTACTAGCCTTATTTTGCATCCGATTTGCCTTCATACAGAAACAAAGAAATTGTAGGCTCAAAATTTTTCTGTTTTGTTTTCTTAAACTAACGTTTTCTTTTTAATTTTTTTGGTTTTGAATACAGAGTGATTACAAAAAGTTGGTTGAGTAATCAAATCAAGACATAACATGCCCATCAAATAAATAATTAATTCACTCCATTAATGTCAACACGCATGCTCTTGGACTTCCTCTTCGTCGTTGCTGTAGTTTTTATTTTCTATTAGACAAAAAGGTTGCTTTACAATTGGAACATACTTTTAGATGCTCTTTCATCTCTGTTCTCAAAACAAAATTTTCTTTTGAAACAGTTAATTATACGAAAACAAGTTAATTACCTCACGATATAAACTCACAACCTCTTGGTCGGAAATGGAGGTGCTTACCATTAGAGCAACCCCTCACAATATAAAAATCAAATTTGCAAAAGAATATTATATTTTTATTCCTGATGTGTTAATGGTCGGCTAAAAAGAAGGTAATTAAAGAGAGTTTACACAATGATTATCTCATCATCTTTCCAGCTTCACCATATTATTTGCTAATAAGTGGCTCTAAAGTAACTGTCTAGAATCTAATTCCAAAGGTTGATTATTAGTTAATACTATGTACTATAATTGTCAATGTGGAATCACAAGTCACAATCAATCAAAGATGCATATATTTGGTATACTTACTCCACTATAAAGACCTATGGTGGGATCACCTTAACTTGCGTCTACAAGTCTAAGGCTCTACTTGAAAGAACAGAAAAATATCTCATAATATCTGTATTAGTTGGCCATTAAGCTTTGAATAGTAAATATAGTAAATAAAAAAAATCTAAAATATCTAAAACTTTTTTCACCGATCAAACAGAGTAACAACCCCACTGCATCTATCACTAAAAGGAACAAAAAAGATAGACTTTGTGTCTTCATTTCATATCATATTTGAGAAATGCTTAGATTCATTTTAATGCCGAGTCAAAACATAGGATCAGAGATTGTCGATTCACATGCGTTGTCCCGAAAGAAGCCATTTTTTGTCAGTCTACCTTGTGTTAAAGTCAAATAAAGCTAATCCATAGTCCATTAAGATACAATTTTACATTAGAAAATGTATCTTGTGCTCCAAATCAAGTGTCAAGTAATATACTACGTATACATAGTATTATTAAGCTAGAGATACAAAAAAAAAAAAAAAAAAGGCATTTCAAATTCAGCTAGTTGTACATCTGTATTTTTTAGTTTTGATCGAAAATTGCTAAAATCTGAAGCTGATTCAGAATTTAAAGCTTATAAACTCGAAATTCTAACTATTTTAAGTTACTCGAGATTGAGTCTAAATTAATAATTTGTGCAATTTAAATAAATGTCTTAAAAATATATAAAGTTTGAACTATAATTATTGAATTTAGTCAAATCAGTCGTTAAATTCTAACTCTAGACTAAAACCAATAGAGTTTAGTCATATCTATAATAGCCACCTAAAAGGAAGGAAATTTTTCACATAAGAAGCATTAGCTCCATGCTTTTTAATTTTATAGTTCATATTTCAATTTACAACCAACTAGATTAAAGATAATAGACTAAGATTCAACATCCAACTTCTAGAAATTACTATCTAATTTTAAAAAAAAATGCTCAATTTTTCAAGTTAATTTTTGAAGCAGTGACTCAAATATTAGTTCAACAAACCAAATCTATTTGGATGTGAAAATTAGATTTTTAGAAAGCTTAAATATGTGGATTTAAATTCCGAGTTTGATTTTGTGAGGAATTTGGAGCGTGTGTTATTTAGACTTGTTAGAAATGATATAAGGAGGTTTCATATAAATAACGGAAATTTGGACTGGTTTTGAACAAGAATTGCAACTGAAAATCGTGGAAGAAGATCGTCTACAGACGCTTGTATAAAGGTGTATAAGGAGAAATTCAAAAATAGGCAGAGTTATAAGTGATCATTCAAAAATAGCCACAATTTCAAAAGTAATCGAAATTTAGCCACTTTTTACGTAAGATAAATCTAAACGAAAATACTATTCAAAATCTGAAAAATATTCCAGCATAATACACTGGAGTTCCAGAATAAATATACTGAAACTCCACCATATTATAATAGAGTTCCAATATAAGCATAGCGGAACTCCAGCATATTATAATGGAGTCCCAACATAAGTATACTGGAACTCTAGCATAATATACTGGAATTGCAGTATAATATACCGGTCTAATATAATATGCTGGAAGTTCATAGACATGTGCTCCGATCTCCAGTATATTATGCGGGAACTTTCTGCTTGTTGGAGTTCCAGCATAATATGCTGGATGTTCATATACATGTACACCGATCTCCGCTATATTATGCTGGACCGGTCCTTGTAGCAGCAAAAAACTGGCTATTTCTCAATGAATTTGCAAACGCTGGCTATTTTGGAATGACCAGCCCGAAAACTGGCTAGCCCGTGCTATTTTAAGATGTGTTTATACACTCATATATACTATTATACAAAAAACTGAGGCTTCGTCTTTTTTCTTGCGTCTTTTCTAAAATTTAACTCAAATCTTGCTAAAATCTATTCCAAATTCAAATTTTGAGCTCCTTTTGATATTGTCAATCAATTAGAACAACACTCAATCCAAACAACTAACAAACTAAAAAAAAATCCTATTTTCGAAAGCAAAGTTTTGAATGGCCTTCAATTGTGGTCTTATACTCTTCAATTTTCTTACATTGCAATCAGGTGACATAGGGTAAGAAGTAGCAATGACGGACGACCCCTTGAAGCATATGTAGAAGATATGAGAAGAAGAGAGAGTGAAAACAATGTTTGTGAGAACACAGATTTAACTCCATAGCTTTTAAAAATAATTGTTGTAAGAACATAGACTATGTATTTGGTAGTGCTTTTAAATATATACAATGTTGAAGATTGGGTAAAACTTAAAAACATGAGTCATTTTTTATTATGGTGTGAAGTCATGTGTATTTTCTTGTAATTCTTTCTAAAAATAATGTATTAGTGTATCTTATATTCACAAATTCAAAGAACACGACCTTCTAACTCATTGAAAATAGAGGTACCTAACAAATTTAAAACTCTTCTGTAACAAAAAAAGAACAAGGAATTTTTACCTCATATAGAAAAGGTTGATACCTTATTTATTTTAAATAAATACTTTAAAAAATTATATTCCATAGATACCTTTTGATTTTTATAGCCAAATTAGAGCCGTCAAAATGGGCTTGGCCAGTGAGGCCATCCCAACCCAGCCCGCTATTTGGGTAGGGCTGGGTTGGAATTTTTTTAGCCCATTTAAAATTGAGGCTTTTAAGCCCGGTCCAAGTCAACTCTCTGGCCCTTGAGGCTTGATTGAGGTTGGGTCCGGGCTGGCCTGTGAGCCAAAAATTAATTAAATTCAAATTGAAATATTTTTAAAAAGTAAAAACTAAAAAATTATTAACTATAATCCCCATTATTCAACCTTAGATTGCTCATCTACCCTACCATATCAACTAGAATTATATTTTTGATATGCATATAATATGACGAGATTAGTTATTCTTTTGCTTCATTAACAACGAACTAGGAAAGCTTTAAGTCAATAATTTTTTTTTCAAAAGAAAATATTACTTTAACTGGCCAATGATCAATTAGGTTACTTTAATATAATATTAATTATTAAATTTCTATTCAGCATAGAAAAATGTCAAGTTTTAATAACCAAAGAAAATTGACAACACTAAATAATTTCATGAATTTTAAAAATTCATGGGCTATAATAATGAAATCAACAAATAATGTTAAACCTAAATTAAAAAACCTTAATGTATAAACTTATTGAAACAATTCCCTGAAACCTAAGGAAGTGAAAGAAAATGACTAAAAAAATATTTATGTAACATTAAAAAAAGATAGGCTAGAGATAAAGAAAATTTACATTTCAAATTACGAGATTCCTTATCAAATAAGAAGATTCTTGTACATTCTAAATAAACAAAAGTCATTCATATGATTAAGAGATTATGTCACGAACAAATATCTAAAGATTTGGAGAAATATTTTTTTCTAAAAATACTGAAGGGTCGGCCCGCCCTAGCCCGCAGCCCTCTTAGGGCTCGGCTGGGCTGGCCATTTTAAGGCCCATATAGATGGAGGGCCAGCTCGTCCTAGCCCATCAAATTTAAAAACCCACGAGGCTTGGGCTGGGTTAGGCTGGGCTAGCCCATTTTGACAGCTCTAAGCCAAATATTTATTTGTGGTCATTTCCTGCCCATAAGCCATAAAATACACTTTGTATTATTTTTCTCTCTTATTCTTTCAGATTTTTCTCCCCCCCCCCTCTCTCTCTCTCTCTCAACGCCAATCTTTCTCCGTGAATACAACCACAATTCTCCATTAATTCACCGCCATTGTTTCGGAAAATATTCAGTTGAGTGATCATCGATGGCGGAGAATGACAGAGAGGGGCAAAACCACCCATTAAATTCATTGTTCCACTTCCTTCCTCAATTTGTCAATGAAGGCTTGAAGGCTTTGAATGATATAAGTTTATGTGATATCTTTAATTTTTCTTTATCAATCAATGAGAATGACAGAAGGGGCAAAACCACCTATTGAATTCACTGTTCCTCTTCCTTCCTCAATTCGTCAATGAAGGCTTGATGGTTTTGAAGGATATAAGTTTATGTGTTATCCTTAATTCATCTTTATTAGTCAATTCGTCGTTGAAGGATATAAGTTTTTATGATTTGTACATCTTTTGAGATATTGCATTGAAGGCTTTGGCGTTATTTTTTGCCATTGAAGGCACCATCGCCGGACCAAAATGGCGCATTTTCACTACCGGCTTTCGGTGAACGATGGATTCGCCGGAAATTAGGGTTTGTTCTTGAACAATGACGACAGTGTTTGGGGCTGAGCAACTTGATTTTCTGTTAATATATTTTAATATATTTTCATGTATTTCATTGTATTCATTGTCTTTTTTTTTTCATTGTAATTCAATGTATTTCGTTGTATTCCATGTATTTTATTGTATTCACTATCTTTTTTTATTGTATCCCGTTGTATTTTATGTTTTTCATTGTATTCACTGTCTCGCTATATGCAATGAATGTATTCATATATTTTTTTAATTAATATTATTTATGTATTCAGATGTATTATATAATTTGTCCGAAGATTGCTATACTTTTGGTGTATTTTTTGGTTGAGAATCTATTTTATAACCGAAAAAAAAAATTGTGTGTTATCATTGAGTTTGTTGAGTCTATTATGTTAATTAATTCACTTTCCGTTTTAAAAATAGTGTAATCCCCTATTTCACACCGTGAATACAGTCGAATACAATTGAATACAATAATCTGTCCAGCTGTAATCCCACATTTTACTCCATGGATATAGTTAAATACACTCAAATACAATAACTGGTTAGCTTGACTTCCCCGATTCACGCCTATTTTTGCTACTGTATTCATGAATACAATAGATTAAATACATCAATTACATCTTATAACCATAGAAAATGTATCTATAATCCGTAATATAACAAATAGTCTCTGTTTGACTCAAACGATTTTTAATTATTTTTAAGCAAATCAATCAATGAAGAAGGGATAAATCATAAGTTAAGGATAGTTAACTATAGATCCGCGATGAATAACATGAATAGAGAAATATAACCGAGTACAAACGTTGGCCAGATTTAATATCATAAAGAAAGATGCATGAAGTAACATTAAGTGACAATAAATGTAAATAAAGGAAAGGATTCATTCGAAAGATACATGACATATTTAGTTACTAATAAGTTTTTTAGTTAATAATTAGTTAATAGTTATTATATTTGAATTTAAATATCTATAAAAACAAAAATAATGAAAAATAAAAACTACATATATATATATATATATATATATATACAGATATATATATATATATGTGTGTGTGTGTGTGTGTGTGTGTGTGTGTGTGTGTGTGTGGGTGTGTGTTTAAAAATTAAAATAATAAAGAAACTAATTTATGTAAATGTCAAAATTAATTATAATAAAATATATATATATATATATATATATATATATATATATTAATTGGTTACTTTATTTTAATTAATAAATATAGATATCTCATAATTAGTTATAATAAAAAAATTCAAATATATAAAATATATAAAAAAATAACTAAACATTCAAATTGGATGGGGGTAGTTTCAAGTTGGAGTGTTAAAATTATTTTTTTTAAAAATTAAGTATAATAAAAAATAAAAGAGAAGAAGAAAAACTACCCATTCAAATCGGTGAGTAGTTTCAAATCGGAGTTTTAAAATGAAAAAATAAATTAAAAAAATAAAAATTATCATTTCAAATTGGGGAATATTTTCAAGTTGGAGTTTATAATTGTTTTAAAATAAAAAATAAAAATAAATCAATAAAAAAAATTGATTCAAATAGTGGAGTAATATCTTTCTAATATTCTATATTCTATATATCTTCTATATATTATTAAAAAGGAGAGAAAAAAATCCTCTCCTTATGCCAAGTGGTAGCCTAAAAAAACCTTATGGAATAATTAGTCAATAACAAAGGAATTATCTATTGAAAATTAAAAAAAAATAATTAACTACCTAAATTAACTACTAAAACACGGGGGAGAGTTGGTTTAGGTTAGTTAATTTATTTATTTTATTTTTTAAATTCTTTTTTTATTTTATGAAAAAAAGTATCTATTCCTTAAAAGGGATGATAATATAATAAAATTTAAAATAAAAATAAATATTTTCAAGGGTAATAAAATATATATCTCTTATTATATTATAAAAAAATAGCAGACAAAAATATTAAACAAGTAATATGCTAATAATCTATCCATATATTATTAAAAGCCAAAGAAAAAGGCACCGCATTACAAGTGGTAGCCTAGATAAAAACCATATGACATAATTAGTTAATAACAAAATATTATTTATTAAAAATTAAAAAAGAAATTAATTACTAAAATATCGATAAGGGTTGGGTATATCGTATTGATAAATAAAATGACAATTGAAATTTATTAAAGCAATACGATCTAATAGTATCAAACAAGAATAATTATAATTAATTTTTTTTAATATTGATCGCGCATCGCGCGGGTACGATTACTAGTACAATTGAATACAATAATCTGTCCAGCTGTAATCCCACATTTTACTCCATGGATATAGTTAAATACACTCAAATACAATAACTGGTTAGCTTGACTTCCCCGATTCACGCCTATTTTTGCTACTGTATTCATGAATACAATAGATTAAATACATCAATTACATCTTATAACCATAGAAAATGTATCTATAATCCGTAATATAACAAATAGTCTCTGTTTGACTCAAACGATTTTTAATTATTTTTAAGCAAATCAATCAATGAAGAAGGGATAAATCATAAGTTAAGGATAGTTAACTATAGATCCGCGATGAATAACATGAATAGAGAAATATAACCGAGTACAAACGTTGGCCAGATTTAATATCATAAAGAAAGATGCATGAAGTAACATTAAGTGACAATAAATGTAAATAAAGGAAAGGATTCATTCGATCTTGAGCGAAACAGATCCTCTTTCATTTGATAAAGATAAAGATGAATGATAGTCAAATACATGAATTTTAGGATCCTTTTTGGATCTCATGAAGTTCCGGGATCAGAGATCCTCTTTTTCTCTTTTAAGAGATGTGTTTACATATTTTCAAGAGAGATGAAGAGGGAGATGAAGAGGAGAGAGAGAGAGCCCCTTTTTTGGGAAATGCTCCCCTCATATTTATAAGAGGTATTTTCAGAAAAATATTAAAAGAAAAAGTACAATTAGAGGAAATATTCATTAGAATATTCCTTTTGAGGATTCCAAAGGAGGCTAGTTGTTTCATCACTGTCCGACATCGGCCTGTCCACACCGGCTTTATTGATGACGGTCCGGCCTTGGCCTGTCCGACCTCAGCTTTATTGATGACGGTCCGACCTCGACTTTATTGATGGCGGTCCAACCTCAGCCCGTACGATCTCAGCCTGTCCGATCTTGACCTTATGTCTTCGCGTGCCGAATTTCTCTGGTCTAATTTTGGCCCATATAATATCAATAGATGGCTAATTACTACTAAAAATTAATAATTTATGAAAATTTCTCTAAAAAAAAAAAAGCAAAAGAGAAAGAAATGAAAACAGGTAAAGAATTGCTACCTAATCTAGTCACGCTGCGCAAATAAACTACCTTTTTAATGTGTAAACAACTGCCACTATATTTCGGTTGATATTGACATACCTCCAATAACACAAACAAAAAAAGAAACGAATATATAAATTAAAGAGCACCTCATGACACTAAACGTCAAGTTCTTCATGGTTTGCAATTTGCATGGACAATATTTTCTTTTTTTTGGGTCGTGGACAATATTTGACACATCATATCGGTACTTTTGTCCAAAGCGAAAGAACCACTAAAGTCTAAAGCAGAAACGCAGCCAAATATTTTATTAAGAAATATCAAAATATAAAAAATAAATCATATTAAAAAGTCAAAAGAATTCACCATATAATTTACATAAAAACAATAATTTTACTTAACTATATAGTGTAATTTTTTTTACGACAACGGGAAACACACTCAACTGATCTGCAGCCATTCTAAATGGTTCACTTGACAGAACCATAAAATAAAGCAAGTGAGAAAAGAAACGGATTTAAACCTTGTTTGACTCAAAAGTTATCGGTTACTTTATGAGCTATAAATAATCGAAAATATAGAAAATGATAAATCGCAATCAAATATAATAAACCCCAAAGTAGAGTCAACATCGTTATAATATTGAATATTAGCAAAAATAAAGAAGTTATGAATATAATCGATGATCACAATTGAGAGGATAGTAGAGAGAGAATGATAGAAGTTATATTATTAGAGAATAACACATCCCGCCCTACAAAAAAGAAAACTCCCCTTTATATAGAAGTGATGTTTTCTCACTAAAATTACAATTCGTCGAGGGATCGCTGACGCCCTTGAAGAGGGGAAGTCTACATATACACGCCGACGCCACGCCCTTGCTGTGAAAAACGTGAGGGAGAGTCGTACCCTCGATGTTACATGGGCGTGAGAAGAAGCGCATTCGACCCCTAACAATTAAATCCTATTTAGCCCATACAAACCTTTTATAACACGATCCAACAAATCTGTGCTAAAAGACGAAAAATAAAAAATAAAAGCTACAAGTATGAATTTCAAAGAGTCAATATTCTAAAGGACGACCATATCTTTTTAGTGAGATCAAGAAAGATAATATTCGTTATTGATTTATTAATTTAGCTATGTTATCATAGTGTGCATGAAAATTAATTCTTTTGTGCCTCTTCCTCCAACCGCCCCCCTCCCAAAAAAAAAAGGAAAAAAGAAAGAAAGAAAGTAAAGAAAGAGCAGACTGGGAGTTCATGGATCAATGCATAAAACTAATTAAAAATAACAACAAAATCCGTTTAACACTTAAAATAATATTACTAGGGTCATATTTTGCTTGACATAAGTAATAAAAATAATTATTCGAAAAAATCATTATCATGTTCGAAGTTAATAAATTTTCACGTGAATTTGTGAGAACCCCAACATAGAGCAACAAATGATTCCATTAATTCCAAGTCATCTGAGCTGTTCGTTCAGAAAGTGGAATCAATTCCCTCCTTAAATAATTAAATTAAAATCTCTTCTCTTCAAATTTTTTTAATTCCCACTATTTTGTACTTTACGTGGCAAGCAGTTTAACGCCAGCAAAATCAGCTACAACTCCCGTCCAAACTAATCCCCGTATTTGACCATTAAGATCGGAACACGTGTATGTCGTCACTTACCCGGGTGCCACGTAACCCAGTTCACACGTCATATAAATACATATCGCGTTAGCCTTTTCTCATGTAACTCTGTCCGTAAAACTGAAATCCAAAAAGTACAAACAGAAATTTCTTCATGTCATATACTGAAATATATGCCGAAAGGGTAAGCTTGATAGAAGAGCTTTTGTAGTCTTGTAGGTAACGTCATAGTGAGAGAAAAAGATAAATCTAGAGAGAGAAAGTGGTGAATTTTTTGGCGGTAGATTTCAAGGAAGAAGTTGGAGTGTCAATTCGAAATCGCTTTCCGCTGTAGCTGTCGATTTTGATTTTTTTTTTAATTTACTTTAAATTTTAGTAGCTGACGATTTTAGGGCTCGGTGATCGTTTGGTGTACACAGTGCAACTTGGAGGTGAGTTAATCGATATTTGATGCTCATCTCTTATCATCGACAGTTTTTATTTAAATGACGAGTTATTTTGTGCTATCAGATGATGTGAAGTTGATGTGTTCTCTCAATTGAGTAAATGATGCCGTTCCCTTTTTTGAGTCTATTGATGAATTCGTTGGATTAGTTGAATGTTTGTGTTTCTGCACTCATTTTCAGCTACTAGTTAGAGATATTATTGTTGAGGATTTTAATTGGATGCCAACTAGCTGCGACTGTTAAGATAATTGCAAGTTTGCAGGGAAATTTACACTGATTAAGTTCATATAGAGAGAAGATGAGGAGCAGAAATATGTTTGTAATGCTGTCGAAATTGTACTTTTCGATTCCAATTTCTACAGAACAAGCTGTGTCCAAGTTGATTGTCGAGTAGTAGTCTATTGTTAGGTTATTCTGCAGAACTGCTGGTGTCGAATGCAATTCTAGTCCTGGCATGAATATCTGCCTTTTATTTTGTAGATTATGTTCTAAATGAAATTCTGTTGTTCCTGAAGTGTCTGGACAAAAACTGTGTGGTAATGAAGTTAAATATGTGAGTCCATCACTTATGTAATAGCTTCTAGCTTTTAGTTAAAACTTTCCAAATGATACATTGTGTTTCAAGATTAACAGCTCCAATCTCTGGATATGCACAAAATGTTTTAAGGATTCTGACTTGGATTTAAAATGGTATATCCTTCTACTAGCAATGTGATCTAAGTACGATGGTGTATCCTTACTATTAACAATGTGATCCAAACATCACAAACTTTCTAGATTTAAATGTGTTATACATGACTTGTCTTTTACTTAGGTAAGTATGCTTTTGTTGCAAAATACTCTGGTTCTCCATTTCGACCATGCTACTTTGATTTTAGATGTTACATCTTCATCTGTTATGCCATTCTCTTAGAAAATTAAGCCTAGATTTCTAGAATGTTTTGCATTTAGACATTGCAATCTCGTTTAGTCTCACCTCAACTTCTCTTCTTATACTGACTAAACTTGTAGTGGATCTATTTGCCTCAATTCTATTTATCCTAAAATCTTACTCTATAGAGTGCTCATCCAAATAACAAAAAAAATTAATTCATAAAGAAAAATCAGCTGAATAATGATTGCTATTAACTAAATTTGTGAAGTGGATAGAGGTACAGGTGCGCTTTATGTTACTTGAATTGGATGCTTTTTATGCTATTGTTCTTATTAATGCATGGCAATGTGCTTACTAAGGTATAAAAATTCTTGAAGTTGCTCGCCAGAGTAGTTCGCTTATGGCTAGGCTCCTTAGATGGGTTCATTGACTACAATTAAGGAACTTTGAACAGATCACGGGTGATTACGACAGGCCATGGAGGACAGTGGAAGGTACTTGCACATTGGAGCCCTTATCCGTACATGTATAAGCAATGCTGGTTCTTTAGCCTGAACTTTTATGCCTGTCTTCACATAGCTTTTTATTAGTACTTAATTCTATATGCAGCATTGCTGAAAAGGTCTTCTCAAATGGAGATGCTTATGTCGGTAGTTTCAAGGGGATTCTTCCTCATGGAAAAGGCAAATATACTTGGTCAGATGGATCCGTTTATGATGGTTGTTGGGAAGAAGGAAAAATGACTGGAGAAGGACGTTTTATTTGGCCTTCTGGAGCTTCATATGAGGGTGATTTCTCTGGAGGTTACCTCCATGGTTTTGGAATATTTAATGGGCCTGATGGCTCAATATACAGAGGTGTTTGGAGAATGAATACCCAGCATGGGATAGGAAGAAAGCAGTATCAGAATTCTGATGTTTATGATGGTTGTTGGAAAGAGGGTGTACGTGAAGGCAGTGGTCGATATGCATGGAGTAATGGAAACATGTATATTGGAAACTGGAAAGATGGAAAAATGTGTGGTAGAGGTGTTATGAAATGGTTTGATGGAGATCTTTTTGACGGATTTTGGTTGAATGGCTTAAGACATGGGTCAGGCAGTTACCGATTTGCAGATGGAAGTTACTACTTTGGGGTGTGGACTAAAGGGCTAAAAGATGGACTTGGAATGTTTTATCCTGCTGGAAGTAAGCATCGCTTTCTGAGGAAGACCAGTGATAGGCATGATGATAAGAGGAAAAAGCAGCTCTCACATACTTCATCAACTATTTTAGAGTCTGTGAAACCTGTGAAGCGTAGTATTTCGGAGAGATTCTTGCTTAAAGGTTCAGGGAGTATATCACTGAGGACTGCATCACAAGGAGAAGACGTTGCCCTTGATGATTCCAGCAGAGATATGTTGGCCTGTGATTCATCAAGTGTATTATCTCAAAGCCCTCATGATGACAAAAGCGATTTTCTGGAAATTGGTTCTGTGGCTTATGAAAGGGAATACACGCAAGGAGTCCTAATAAAAGAAAGAATTATAAATATTAGTAGGCTATCTCGCAAAAGTAAACAACGGATTAAGTTTCACGCAAAAGAAGTAAAAAGGAGGTCATGTGTGTACTTTCTAGAAGGCCGTAAGAGCTACTATCTGATGCTTAATTTGCAACTTGGCATCAGGTAAGGATATCAATGTCCTTTCTAATTGATAATTTGAGGGGTAAAATCCACTTGGTACCATAGAACTATTTGTTAATATGGTAGAAATCACAGGTATTCTGTTGGCAAGATCACTCCTGTGCCTATCCGTGAAGTGAGACAATCAGATTTTGGAGATCAAGCTAGAATTAAGATGTACTTTCCCAGGAAGGGTTCCCAGTTTACACCTTCACATCATTCCATCGATTTTTATTGGAAGGATTATTGCCCTATGGTTTTCAGGTACTTGCACATTTATTTTATATCTGCCACTTGGTTGTTTCTTTAACACACTCCATCTATGAAGACCTTCTGATGGGAGCAAAACACAATTTTCGATTAAACTGGTAATAGTTCTTTTATAGGGAACTGACTACTTTGCTTAACAGCTAGGAGAGGGTTAGGGACTTATTCTACTTGATTTGATGAGATCATGTAAAAAGGTTTGGTTAAAGTTTTCTTGGTATGAATTTTTTCCCTCAATGGGTTAAAAGGCTCTACTGCTGTCTGTTTCACTCTTTCTGGATCATTTCATCCTGAACGTTGCTTCCAGGACTCTTCAGCTATGATTTAGCATAGTGTATTCTGTGCCATGGGTCTTGAATTTCCTTCCTCCAGATCCTGAAAATGTTAGAACTGTGGATTTTCCACCCTTGCAAATTCGTAATTTTCGTTCACCCTATAACCTAAAACTTCTAGTGGACTTCTCTGTTCTTATTGCTCTATATGAGTTACTGTAGAGTTTGAGTCATTTGTCTGACTATATAAAATGTCATGTTCAGATATTTGAGAGAGTTGTTCAAGCTGGATGCGGCAGAGTATATGATGTCCATCTGTGGTGATGATGGTCTGAGAGAGCTTTCGTCTCCTGGAAAGAGTGGCAGCCTTTTCTATCTCTCTCGGGATGATAGATTTGTGATCAAGACTTTAAAGAAGTCTGAGCTCAAGGTTTGCACAAGAAAATAAACATACTAAACTGGTTTAGGTGTTCTCCTTTCCTTGCTGTGCTGACATTTACATGCCTACTGATCTTCACGCTAACTCAAAATTAAGCAAGATGTTGCCTTTACATTGAAATTAGATGAACTCTTTATGGAAAGGCAAGGTCATGATTTCTGTTTTAAATACATGTGTTCCCTTTCTTCTGTTTCTTTCCCTATTCCATAGTCCTCCCTCATTCAACCTACTGAGAAATTCTCTACATAGACTAGGAAGAAATAAAAGAGCCGGGGGGGGGGGGGAGGACCCACCCTACTCATTTTTTGGTTTCACCTATATATACTCTGTTTGTTTTTTGGGAGGGGAAAGGAGGGAGAAAACGTTCTGTTCTCTTCCTAGGTAGCATTGACGATCAACTGGTTGTTCAGTACAGCAGGAAAAGGAAAAGGTGATATGCTTCTTCTGTTCTATCCGGTGTTGGACAAATTCAAAAAGTTCTGTGTAAGACAACCCAGACATTCCGCTTCTATTTTACCACCTCAATCAAACATTTCTTAAGTGTGGATAAAGAACTGCAGATTGCTTTGACCTTAAACTCAGTTTCTGTAAATGAGTTTGACTTAGTTACTGCGATAGGTAAAAGTTTTTTCTTAATCTCATATGTGCTATGGAAGGTTTCCTTAAAAAATTACAACCATTGTGGAAAAGATGAAATAAATATCGAATAATAGAATCATTGATGTTTTCGGTGCAAATTTCACGTTCTACGGTGTGGTAGGTCATATGAGTGCTGAAGCTAAAAATTGTGAACAGTGTTTTTTACCCGCCAAGACTGCAGCTAATTCTGGTTAATGTATGTTCTTTCTTTTCACTACCATGCCGAAGGGATACTTATGATGAATTTGATAAATGAGAAGTTATCATGAATCTGTGCCATTTGTTCTGCTCAGAAACAATTACAAACTGAGAGTGGACTGAAAGGTTGTTAACAGGGATCTCTTACCATCACTTAGGTTCTACTCAAGATGCTTCCTGATTACTATAGACATGTGAAGGAACATGACAACACACTCATAACAAAAGTATTTGGGCTGCACAGGATATCATTGCAACGTGGAAAAAAGGTTAGTGATCAGGCGTAAGTCCTACTGTACTTTGCTGCTATGAGTTTTTCTCATCATTCAGGTTGAGTATTCACCTATTTTCTCAGGTACGCTTTGTAGTCATGGGGAATATGTTTTGTACGGAATTAAGAATACATCGCCGTTATGATTTGAAAGGTTCTTCTCATGGGAGATTTACAAAGAAAGATCGTATTGATGAGACGACGACATTAAAAGACCTCGATTTGAAATATGAGTTTCATATGGACAAGTTATTACGTGAGGCACTTTTCAAGTAAGTCTTTGTTTGGTTTTCCCCTTCAGATTTGAGTTAAAAATTCTGGTTCATTGTAGTCTCTTCTCTTTAATGGCTGAATACTGAAGTTTTCGAAGATGGAGCAAGTAATTTGAAACTACTACCGAAAACCAAAACTAATCTGCTGAGGATGATGGATTTTTATTTATTTCTCGCATGTTGGATATCTGAAGTTAAAATCCAGTTAGTTTGCAACCCATAGGCTAGGTTACGGAGGAGGATTGCAGTAGGTTCATTGTCACTGTAATCTTCTTATAGTCGTATTAACAATAATTTTGATCCAAACAGATCCGAAGGGTTACATAGGATTTGTGAGAATGCACGGGAAAAAAATATATTATTGATGTATTAACAATGATACAATGAGCCCTATATATAATACATATTTTACTCCTACTACATATGGGATTAAGACATATTATACTCCTACTACATATGGGATTAGGACATATTCTACTCCAACTATATATAGGACTAGGACTATTTACACATAAGTATCTAACAGGATTCTTATAGCTAACTCTAGCTTTATTTGGGATTGAGCAGTGGCAGAGCTACAGTGCCATAAGGGTGGTCACCTGAGCACCTGTTGCCGGATAATTACACAGTATATAAACATGAAATATTTTGTTGGAATATGTAATAAAGCTTGAACACCCTTAAAACAACAAACATAGATGGTCTAGCGGTGAAGGGTGTGCCAAGCGACCAGGTTGTTTGGAGTTCGATCCTCAGCTGCTACATTTATTTAAAAATGGCAGCCTGGTGCACAAAATATTCCACATTCATAGGGTCCAGGGAAAGACCATACCCCAAGAGGTGTGATGTAGGCAACCTACTCTGATGCGTGCATCAATGGCTTAAACCGGTGACCTATAGGTTACGCAAAAACAACTTTACCGTTGTTTCAAGGCTCCTCTTCAACTGCTACATTTATTTACTCCTATTTTAAAATCTTTTTTTAAGGAACAAGCAAATGGAAACTTTCTCTCCTTTCAAAAATAGACTAAAAAGTGTTTGACCCAGAAAAGTTTGAGTTCAACGGACCCAAAAACACTTGAACTCATTTATCTCTCTCTCCTCTTCAAAATGAGCTACAACTTTAATTTCCTTTTCACTAAAAAATCAAAAGGAAGTACAGACCAAAATGTTTGAATTTTGATCCCATCCCCTCGTTGACAAATTTCCGAGTGTCTCTCTCCCTTTTCTTTCTCTCTCTTTGCTCTCTAGCTTTTCTCTGTTCTTGCTTTCTCTTACAGTAAAAATAAAAAAGAAAATTTCAAGTTGAGTTATAAAGTAATTTAGGCTACAAATTTAAATTTCTTGGTAGCAAGTAAAAAGTAATTTCGGTAATATATAATTTGAAAAAAGCTATACTACTAATAATGAGTCACTTTTTTTAATAATCGAGAGATATCCTAGTAGTAGTAACGCACAGTCTGAAACTCGATAAATAACGACTTGTTTAAGCTTAACTTCTTGGTTTGGTACCTTTCATTTTTTCTTTCTTCCACAAGACACGTTAGTTTTACTGTACAATGGAGTGACTATTTGTAAGTGAATCTCGATTTAAAAAACTAAAATATTGTTCAATGTACTCACTCATTGAAATAAATGTTGGTGCACTCACTCATAGGAATTTTTATTTTTATTTATTTAAATTTTGAACACCCTTAGCGGAATTTCTGGCTACGCCACTGGGATTGAGGCAATAGTTGATTGATTGAATATCTACGGGCACCCAAATATGTTGTTGCCTTGAGTATGTTTATAACTTAATATACAAACGTCACAAAAATTATGCAACATTGTACTCACTCATTGAAATAAATGTTGGTGCACTCACTCATAGGAATTTTTATTTTTATTTATTTAAATTTTGAACACCCTTAGCGGAATTTCTGGCTACGCCACTGGGATTGAGGCAATAGTTGATTGATTGAATATCTACGGGCACCCAAATATGTTGTTGCCTTGAGTATGTTTATAACTTAATATACAAACGTCACAAAAATTATGCAACATGCCTTATATATACGTCTCTATGTGTATGTGCACTAGCGTGCGTACATACTGTTACGCGATGCCTTCCTGAGATTCCTTGGAAGGGCGACGTAAGGCTAAACAACTGATGTCACTGCAGTTACTATCTGCCAACTGAGGTTTCCTCCATATGCCAGACTAGATTGTCAGTGCTGCACAAGAAACTAATGTCAAGAGCAATGGAGAGAATAAAAAAGAGAATTGAGAATGAAAGGAAGTCTGATTGAATTAATGAAAGCTATTACGAAAAGACAACACTGTGTCGAGTGGGAGAGATATCATTACAGAGAATTGCTTGCCTGCTAGAAAGTTTGATTTCTTGATCCCCCTAATAATGCTTAGAAAAAACTAAAGTTACAAGACTTGACCTAACTAATTTCAAGGAGCATAATATAAGTACATGAAATAAAGCTACTCTACATTTGCAATGAAAAGGACTTAGTTTTCTACAGGGTAGAAATAGGTCCATTGTCAGCAACATTGTCTTTGACATCACTGTCTGCGCGCACGATGCTGTTGGAGTCTGCCTGCGGCTGGGAGCTGGCGAGGGATATCAGTGGGTTACAGAGGCAAATGCGCACTTGTCACTTGGCACAGCCAAGACCACGGGGTCGTCCGTGGTGCTAGGCATTGTGAGGCTTGTTAGGACGCCACGGGGCGCGCCCAAGGGGTAATGTCATGGAGCATGGCTGGAAAGCCGCCCATGATATTCTCCCCCACCTGAGTTGGTGACGTCTTTAGCGCCTTACTTGCAAGATAATCATCAATTAGGCTCTTGTAGGGTTTGAGGTTTTTTCCCCTCTCCCAAGTATTCTC
>JASVEL010003654.1:0-126263 GCA_032618575.1 Nicotiana noctiflora | reverse complement strand
TTTTCATTAGGAAATCAAGCAAATATTTCAATATTAACCAAAGGGATAATGCATAAGTACACTCCTGACCTATAGCTGGATTTTCAACTACACACTCTACCTTTGTGGGATATTTATTATTTTCTTGACGTATTTTTTAAAGTCAAATAAATTAGCCTTAAAGTACTACAACCAAATTTTTATTGGGTGGTGAACCACACTCGATTGAAACATCATATTTCAGTATTAACAAACCCATTTTTTTCTTCTTTTTCTTTCCCTTTTCTCTTCTTCGTTATCCTTATCACCACCAACCAATCAGGATAACAAATATTCACTCATATTTTTCTTTTTCCTGTTGCTACGCTTTTTTAAATGGCCATTATAGTAGAAGTTTTTTGGATGGTGGCTAGAATTGATGATTGCGTGTGGCTTAAAGATTATGTATATTAAGAGGCGAGTGATGATATAAAATATGAGTATAAAAGTGTCTGCTAGGTTTAAAAAAAAGACCTTTTCAGTTAAATTTCAATACCTCCATCTTTTTCAACGTGGGAAAGTCTTTCGATCATAAATTTTTCCCTCCAAATCTAATTGTATTTTGCTTTGCTTATGAATAGATCTTTTTGAGAGTCTAATTTGTGTATGAAAAGAAAAAATAAAAGAAAAATGGTTAGACAAAATCTGGTGAATGAATATCCCCTGGAATCAGAGAAGAAATAAAAAATAAGTAAAAGAAAAAAAAACAAAGAGGAAAAAAAGGTAAGAAAAATGGTAAAAAAATAATCTGAAAATTATTTTTTCCTTTTTCTTGCTTATGAAGTGACTGAAATATACAGACTCAGCCATGTAAGCTTTAAGAATGAAATAATTTTACATTAAAATAGTTTAGGAATAATAAAACACCATCAAACATAAAATGTATAGTTGAGAATTTGGGTATAGGTAAGAGTACTTGATTGGCTATAGGTAAGAGTACTTATGTATTATCTCAAAATTTAGAACAAAACACACTCAGATCTGAACAAAAATCTATCACCGAAAATATTTTTTGTGCTGAAAAATGACATTCTTGTAATTTCAACAATCATCATTTTGTTCTGCTGACCAAAACACAAAGAAAGAGAAATAGAAAAACAAAAAACAAAATAAAAACAATATAGAATGATATAAAAAATAGGAGTAAGAAAAAAGAAAAAGAAAAAGAAATACAAATAAATATATACTCCGTATTGGACAGTGCGTTCACAGCTTGCCAAGAATTTGGTTGTGTAAAGAGAGAAGCAACAAAAAAGAAGAAAAAGGTGTGAAACAAAAGCAGAGATGGCTGAAGCAGCAGTTTCCTTTGTTGCAGAGCGGCTTTTTGATCTGCTCAAAGAAGAAGTTGTTTTCCTGAAAAATGTCCAGGAACAAGTTGAAGGAGTGGGAAACGAGCTTGTTCGGATCAAGTGTTTCCTGAAAGATGCAGACATGAAGCAAGTGGAAGAGCAAGCCGCAACAATCCGCAACTGGGTTTCTGAAATCAGATCAGTTGCCTACCATGCTGAGGATGTGATTGAAATATTCATCCACCAAGTTGCGTCCCTAGAACGAAAGAGCTTCTTCATTAAGTGTGCCCTTTTCCCTACGAAGCTATATTGGCTTCACAAAGTAGGGAAAGAGATTGAGTCGATTCAGACCAGAATTTTGGAAATATCCAACAGCCGGGAGAGATATGGCATCATGTCATATCAAGGGCTGGGAATCGGGGAAGGGTCAAGCACAACACGCGAGAAGATGCGTGAATTGCGACGCTCTTCTCCTTTGGTTGCCAATAAGGATGTTGTTGGCCTAATGAAGCATGTGAACGCCGTCGTGTCAATCCTTCTAAGGGAGGACAAACGGCTTCGTGTTGCTTCAATTGTGGGTATGGGCGGCCTCGGTAAGACGACTCTTGCCAAAGAAGTTTACAACGAAGCTCGTATCAGAGACCAGTTTGACTGTCAGTCATGGATTTATGTATCCCAAGATTATAAACCCGCAAAGATCATCAAGGAACTCATCTTACAACTGGCAAATCCAGAAGAAGATAAAGTTAAGATTGTGGAAACAATGGACAAATTGTCAGAGGCTGGATTGGAGGAAATGCTCCAGAGGCGCTTGGAAGGAAAACGCTATCTGATTGTTCTTGATGACATCTGGACCAAAGAAGCATGGGATCTTCTTGCTAGGTCATTTCCAGACAATGATAAGTCAAGTAGATTACTACTTACCAGCCGCATAAAGGAGGTTGCTTTGCACGCAGATGCCCATACTATACCGTACGAACTTAAAGTATTGAATGAAGAGGAGAGCTGGGAACTCTTTCTCAAGAAATCCTTTTCCGAGGAAAGAGAGTGTCCAGAGGACTTGGTGGACGTTGGGAAAGAGATTCTGGAAAAATGTGATGGCTTGCCACTGGCAATCACTGTCGTAGGAGGCCTCTTAGCTGGGAAGAAGAAGCAAAGAAGTGAGTGGGAGAGGGTAAAGAGAAACCTCAGCTCACACCTTGCAGGAAGCCAAACTTATGGCGTATCCGCAATTTTGGCGTTGAGCTATCATGACTTACCTCCCGACTTGAAATCTTGCTTTCTCTATTTAGGCCTTCTCCGAAAAGACAGAGACATTTCTGTGCAGCAGCTCAAGCACCTATGGATTGCGTATGGACTTATTCATCAGAAAGGAGAAGAAGAATTAGAGGACATTGCGGAAGATTATCTTGATGAGCTCATTGGAAGGAATATGGTTCAAGTGATCCTAGTTAGAGCAGATGACAGAGTTAGAAGTTGCCGGCTCCATGATCTCCTGCGAGACTTTTGTATCATGAAAGCAAAGGAAGAAATATTTCTCCAGGTCCATGATCAGAATGTAGATAATATATCTACTGTCCTGTCTGATCAATCTCGACACCATGTCCTTTACTGTCCACTCGAGAGGTACGATAATTTGGGAAATTCAAAAACGTATATAAGATCTCTTATGTCCTTTGATTCATCATCTGCTGAACTAAACCTTGATCGTATTTGTACAAGTAGTAGTTTCAAACTTCTCAAAGTTCTATATATAGATTCTCCTGGTTTAAATGTTATCTCAGATAGTATTGGGAAACTACGTTGCTTGAAGTACTTGGGCATAGGATGGAAGACACGCATAAAGATGCTTCCCCCTTCTTTAATTCGGTTGAAAAACTTGGAAACGATTGATATGCCCATGTCTAGGTATTATTCTGTACTAATTCCTAATGTCTTGGGGAAGTTAGAGAATCTGCGGCGTCTGCTTGGTTACATAAATGCCCCGAGCCTATTGAAGATTGACCTACCCAAAAATCTCCAAATTCTAGGCAGCATACCTGTTAAGCACTGGATGCATAATGAAAACCTGACAAGAATGACTAATCTCCAGAAAGTTGGTTTACTCATTCAAGATGATCATGACGTAGACATGGATCGATTGTGTGACTCACTTGTGGAGCTTAAGAACCTTCAGTCCTTGTGCTTGGAAGTAGAGGGTAGCTCGCAAATTTCTCTGGTTGCTGGTTTATCTGAGGTGAGTCATATTGTCAAGCTTAAGTTGAAGGGACGGCTAGCCTCAATGCCAGCTGATCCTTGTGTATTTCCACACAACCTTTATCAGCTGACATTGGTGAACTCCAAGCTTCATCCAGACTCAATCCAAGTGTTGGAGAAGTTAACCAACTTGTCAGTTCTAAAACTAGTTAATGCTTTTGATGGAAGGACACACTATGACAGTCTAACAGTATCAGAGAATGGGTTCCGTGGGCTCATGTTTCTCAGGGTGGAACTACAAACTATGACAGAAATGAAGCTAGGGAAAGGTGCAATGGCAGGACTCCAACACCTGCAGATCTTCGACTGCTACTCGTTGAGGATGCTACCAGAAGAGTTGATATCATTGACCAACCTTGAGAAGCTGGAGATTCGAGGAATGCCTGAAGAATTTTGTGCTAGACTTCAAACTTCAGATTTTCACAAACTCCAACATATTCCCAATGTTGTGGTTGGACCTCCTAGTACAAATGAAGATGAACTGGAGATTCTTGCTTTGCGTGATCAGATCAGGATAGGGTTCATAGCAAATATGGCAGCATTAAAGTTCATTGATAAGGGGAGGATGACGAATGTCAATACTGATTGATTCTTTTTACCAGTGCCTTTTTGGTTACTACTGTATTTTTCTTCCACTAAGGAATGTGATTCGGGTACATGTAAACTTTTTATGCATTTTTAGTCCATCAAATGAAAAAGGTCGAGCATATCTAGGTCTTCTTTCCATTTTTTGCACTAGAATTGAGTGTATTTGATTTTGGTACGATGACAAAAAAATCTTAAGAAAAACGTTTTCTAATGTTAGCGTTATCTTACGATTTCTAAAATGTTATCTCCACGCGAACTCTTTCCTGTCAAGATAGGAAAGTCATTCTCTTTTATTTGTTTCAATTACAATATTTAGACGATGTTATTAACCTGTAATACAAAAGTACCGTCTGAACATTTTCTGCGGCACTTTACAAATGGATCAGATATTGCAACTATTCCTATTCCATGGTAAAGCCAACTAGAATATCTCCTTGGTTGCAAATTCGATTTCATTACAATTTCTGGTATACAAATGATAGCCACATCAACATAGCACTATTTATCAATTACACGCCTAAACTTGGGTCAAACCTGTTGAACATCTTAAGTTATCATTTACATGTGCCTATTGTTACATTTTTCGTGTTTTTTGCAAAATATTTTTGGGAAATGTATTTTTAATCGCTCCCAAAAAAAAAAAAATAGCAAACTAAATATATATTTTTCTGTATATAAATACATATAATTTCATACACTTTAGCTAACGAATCCATTTAGTTTGGACCAGCCGGCCAATATTGTATTTTGACCAGTATTTTTTTGCCTTCTGTTGAAAACCATGAGATTTGATCTTGAAATTAAAGTAAACCAGAAAAAGTCCTAATTAGCAGATAAGTTTAAGACCATCCAACTTGTAAAACTTTGGATTATTAGGAAATATTACGATGCAACTACAAAAAAGTTTCAGGTTTCCCTGCAATACAACAAAAAGTGATCAACTACAGACCGTTAACCATTGTAAAAGCACAAACCACCTAAGAAAAGTGAAGGATCTTGCACAATAGAATTGTTACATTGGAGTCTTCAAGTAACTATATTTATATATAATTTGTATAAACTTAAGACAAAATATAACCTTGACAAGTTAGTGCTGTTTTATGGAACCAAATAGTTCCTCGAATGTACGTTTAGGGGCATCAGTACGAGCTACTATCTCCACAACTTTGTAATGAGACTCTGGATGGAGTAATGCCTCAACTGCTACTTCAGCTACCTGATCTCTAGATATTGAGCCTTCATATAGGGTATCCTACATATTTTGAAGGAAAACGAGCGTCATAGGAAATCAGGTCCACACATACAACTAGACATGGAAAACGACAATGAGATCGTAAGCTGCCTATTGCTACCTCTTGTTCCATTACGATGTTTCCTTGAGGTGGATCGTTTTTCAGCCCACCAGGCCTTACTATAGTGTAGTTGATCCCAGATCTCCGAATATATTGTTCAGCTTGGAGTTTTGCTACCAATGTCAGTCCAAGAACATTGAGAAATACATATGCTGGATTAAACAACTGGCCCATTTCAGCCCCATTGACCAGAATGGAGCTAATAAGGATGAATCTATTAACACCAAGTGTTCGGCATGCATCAACAAGGTTCACTGTGCCAAAGTTATCAACCTGAAAAGATGGGTGCACTAGGGGTTAAACAAGCATAGGATTCAATAAGAACTACCAAAACAGTAATCAATATAGTGGGCCAACATGTCATAATCAATGACGCGGAAGAACTATGAATATCTGATAAAACTTTGCTTCATAAATTACGAGAGTAATTAGTACAACCAAGGGAAAGTCGTGGGAACAATGATCTGGAAAGCAAGATATCAACAGAGGCCTTATTGGCCACACTAAAAGAGTAAAAGGAACTTAATAGAACTACCAGACAAATAAAGGCAAGCCACTGAAATGGAAAGCTGATATGTTTTTGCACTCTATACATCATTATGGGACATTCTCCAGTCTCACTCTACAGTTCTTTTGTTAAAAGCAAAAACCAAGAAGCCTCTCGACATTTCTAGTGCCTTAAGAATTCAACACCTAAGCAAACATCAGAACCTAGATAACGTTTGCTTCATCTTTGGAAGGGATAGATAAGCATACAGATTAACTTTCATTGAAGCTCCTACTGGTTGTTCCTTATAATCCACTAAATTTTCAGCCATTATGTTCGATGTGGCTTTGCAGAACCTCAATCACATATGACTTACAATCCAGTAAAAGGCTAGGAAACGAATTCAAGTCTGATGTTCTTTTACTTTCATAAGCCTGAAACATGATTCTTTTGAGTTTCAATGATACTTGATCTTCCGACAGTAAATCTATTCTTAGTTCAATGTAGTAGGCCCTAACCACGCCTTTCTCGGTTCCTGTTTTCCAGCGCTATAACAAGGATTCTTATAGAGCTAAGGTCTTAAAGGTGAAAGTGGGATACTAAAATTCGTATATGAAATTGATTCAAGTAAACCTGAAATTAACTTAAATGGAAGCCAAGGGTAGTATAACAGAACAAAAAGGCAACAAAAAAGAAGGAAAAAAAAAACAATTGACACCAACAACCGGTAACAACCCCACCAGAGAAAACAGTTGTTACTAACAGCCGACTCACTTGGATTCTGAGAAAATAATGAACGTGTTCTCGATATACGAAAATATGGAAGTCTTAATAACATGAAACTGTTCGTCCCTCCATATTCTTTTTCTGGAGGGGAATTGTGACGACCCCGCCCATCATCTCATGTGTTACAACCCCATTTTCCCCAATTATTGCTTCTTCATGTTTCATTATTGTCATCGGGTGAGTTGGAGTCGAATTTGATTGGTTTGGATAGGAAATGAGACACTTAGTCTCTTTAAGAAAGGCTTGGTTTGGAAAAGTCAATCGGATGTTGACTTATGAGCTAGAAGGCTCGGATGTGAATTCCGGTGATTCGGTTAGTTTCGGGAGGTGATTTGTGACTTAGGAGTGAGATCGGAATTGGTTTTGGAGGTCCAGTGTAGAATTAGGCTTGAATTGGCGAAATTAGTATTTTGGCGGATTCCAGTTGGTAGGTGAGATTTAGATCCGAGGGTCGGAATGGAATTCCGAGAGTTACAGTAGCTCGTCAGGTGATTTTGGATATGTGTGCAAAATTTCAAGTCATTCGGAGGTGTTTTGGTCGGGTTTTTGATCGAATGCATAGCTCGGAAGTTTTTAGGAAACTTAGGCTTGAATCCGATGTGATTTGAAAGTTTTAGTGTTGTTTGATGTGTTTTGAGGATTGGAACAAGTTTGAATGAGGTTTTAGGATGTGTTGGTGTTTTTGGTTGAGGTTTCGGGAGCCTCGGGGGTGAATTCGGGTGGTTAAACGAGGGTTTTGAAGTTTTGCTATAGGTTTTTGGTGCGGTCATCTGGTATTTCCACTTCTGCGGAAATGGACCGCAGAAGCGGGTAGAGGAGCGCAGAAGCGATTGCGCGTAGAGTTGAGAAGTTCCGCCGAAGCGGAATGTAGTCCGTATTAGCGGGTCCGCAGGAGCGAGAAATTGGCCGCAGGTCTCGCATAAGCGGAAGCGGGACCGCAGAAGCGAAAATCGCTGTAGGCAGAAGGGTCTTTATATCATTATTTCATCTGCGAGTCTATTCAATTTTTCCTCTATTGTTAACCACTTTAAGAGCTTTTTGGTCGAGACCGAAGACGGAAAATAATTAGAGGTAAGTCTCGTGACCTAGAAACGTCATTTTATTGAAGAATCAACCTTTAATTCTTGGAAATTTGGGTGAAAATTGGGAGAACTAGGGCTTGATTTTTGAAATGAAAATTTGGAATTTGAAAGGGCATTTGTAATCCGATTTTGATATATTTGATATGTATAGACTCGTGGCGAGACGAGGAATCCGGCGATGTGAATTTTGTAATTTTTCGAGAAGTGGGCACGGGGCTCGGGTTTTGCCAACTTCGTGATTTTTGGTGTTTTTCGAGTCTTTTCGATTAGGTTATGTTTCTTTGGCCTATAGTAATGTATTCCTTGTGGTCTTGATCAGATTTGGCACGGGAGGAGGTGGATTCGAGAGGAAAAGGCATAGCGAGCTAGATTTGTGGCCAGCTTGAGGTGAGTAATAGATGTAGATGATGACGTGAGGGTTTGAAACCCCGATATATCACATTGTGACGCAACATTGAGGTGAGACACATACTCTATGACGAGTGCGGGGTCGTTTGTGATTGGGGACTGTGACTTAGTCCATCCCGAATGATGTTCATAATGTGATCTCGACTAGAGATTGATTGGAAATCATCCTACTTGGATGTTATGTATATATTTGGGCTTCATGCCGATTATTTGAATCATTTGGGGATTATTATCACTGTTTCCATGATACTTAGCAAGGTAAATAATTTCAGTCCTGAGTTAAACACTGTTTTGAAATGTTTAGACATATTCCTAAGTATTTTAAAACTTAAACTGCATTTTTGATGTTTGGAGTTGAGAACTATGACTTGACATTGCCCGAGTGGCTTACTTGCATGTTCTGGACTCATGTGGATCGGGTTGTACGCCGCAGCGACGTTGTGATGATATTGCGCTTGGGCTGTAGGAGCCACTCTGGTGTCTGAATCCCCACAGTGAGTGCGTGTACCCAAATGAATCGGGTTACGCGCCGCAACGGTCATGTGCATTGCATTCCATTCATGCATTGATATTTGTCTGATATACCTATTTTTGTTTGCTACTATTTCACTGTTAGTTGTGTTGACTTGCTAGTGATAGCTTTACATTGTGATATTTACGTGATTTCTTATCTTCAGCCATTATCTATGCTTATTACTCATTGAGTTGGAAGTACTCACTTTATTCCCTGCACCATGTGTGCAGATACAGGGATGTCGGAGGCTTAGTTGAGCTATAACTGTTTCCCAGATTATCAGGAGTTGTCGAGGTAGCTGCCCGAAGTCCGGAAGACCGGACTCCTCCCCTTGTCCCTTTTATCTTTGCGTATTCTAGACTTTTGTATTATTATTAATTCACTACTCAGTTATATCCAGAGGCTCTAGACTCGTGACTCCAGATCTTTTGGGAGATGTTAGATATGCTATTGTTTACGCACTGTTTCTATTTAATTAACCGGTTGGAAGACTTGTTAAACTGTTAATTATTAATAATGTTAATCGGTAAAGGGTTGTGTGATTGGGTTGTGAATGTTAATTGGTCAGGCTTGCCTAGCAATTGTGTTGGGCGCCATCACGATCGGGATTGGGGTCGTGACAGGAATAGAATTTCTTTAACGTGAAATAGAAAATCTACCATATTCAGTTTCAACAGCACTCTTTTGTGGTAGCATACTCACAAAAGTCTCCACTTCGAGTTTTTAAAGACCAATAATTACTTGGTATAATTTCTCTCAATGTCCAGGAGTGAGCCCATTGGTAGCACTCAAGGAAAGGGTGTTGTCGTGTTAAGAAGCTGCTCTAACTGATATTAGATTTGGACTGTCAACAAGCCTAATCCGGATTCCTTTCTTTTGTTTTCATTTTTCTATGGCTCCTTTTCTTTTTCCTTGGAGCAGTACGCCTATCCTGTAATCCATGTTATCATACAGAACATCCACAAGAATCAAACAGTACTTGGTAAAAGAGAAAAAGAATAAGCATTATTATTGATAAGTAAATTGTCATTGCGCAATTAAAAGTGAAAGTGTCTCATGAAGATATTATCTCTTTCAAACTACATACTGGCAAGTAGGACCAGGATACCAAGGTTGCAAACTAACCTTCCATGGAGCCAGAAAATCAATTGAACGCCGAAAACCTGTAGCACATATTACTGCATCTGAATCACTGCCAATGGCATCGGCTAGCCTTGCTGATCCCTCTGTGACATCCGCTTTCACCTGACAATAACATAATATAGTTGATTTCACGAAACAATAATTCAAAAACATATAAATGGAACTGATATACTCCATAGTGAGCTATTCGCTTACCCTTCGAAAGTAACTTTTCCTTGATCTTTTCTATACATCTGCAGTATCGCTTGTTCAGAAGGTATAATCTTATTAACTTTCTGCTAAATGATCATGTTTCAAAAGTTTTGATGTAATCTTCAATTTTAATCCATTTCTATTTAAATAACAACAAGTATTACCTGAATTCATCAACCAACAAGCTATTTCAGGATGAAGTATAAGCAGGAAATCACGCAGGGAAAAAAGATTACAAACTTATTCAAAATGAAGGACGAAAAAGCAAAAAGAATTGGACAAACAACCCAAAATATAATAGGTGAAATGTGAAGGCATTTCCCCTACTAATCTTGGCCTTCTCTGTGCTTAACATTTGACCTGTAAACTACCATACTTTACTACTGCATAATCAACTATTGATTGAGCAATAATCATTTGACTTCTATACAAAATTTAAGAAATAAAAATAAAATAAAACTCACAATCTGAAGGTCAGGGTTTGGAGCCGGTAAGGTTGATTTAGCTTTATCAATATCAAGAACCCCAGCCTTGACAGCAAAACCCTTAGCCAAAAGCTGCTCAACAATCCTCTTCCCAGTGCTCCCAGTTGCACCTGCAACAAATATTCTCTTCTTTTCACTGATACCCACTTCCTCTTTCCCTTCAATTTCACCTGCTTCTATCTGTAATCACAAATAGCAAAAGTACATTTTCTTGAAAATTGGAAGCAAAAGATTTTACATGTTTTTAGAGAAAGAGAGTTACATTTGCTGCTCTGAGATGAAAAGAATGAACTTTGTTGTCAAAGAGAGTAACAGAGTGCGGTTTAGAGGTAAAAGAAAAGGTTTGAAAGAGAGAAGTTCTAAAGAAGCAGAGACCAATGGCAGTAGCCATTGATATTTTCTAAATTGGGCCGTGGCAATTAGTGTAAGTTGTCAGTTATATTGCCATTATACTTCTCCAACTTGCTTGGTCCCAATTCCCCAAGAATCATTATCTTTTTTTTTCTTCGTTCTATCTTTTTGTCTCGTTTTCTTTTCTTGTTTTTCAATTAAAACAATTTTTTTTTTGTTATTCGATCATTAAGATGGAATTAAAATTGCACTAGTTTTTAAGTAATATTCTTATGATAGATTTGTATTTTATAATATTTCATGAAAGTCCAAAAACTTATTTTCATTATATCTTATTTCATCTTTATTATCTGTATAATTAAAATTATTTGGTTTGTGCACAACTTATGTTTGAGATTATAATTGCAGATCATAATACACAGATTAAATAAGAGTTAATACCCTCAAACCATACGATCTTTATCAGTTTCCTACCTAAACTATCGAGTGTCCCCAAAAAATTCCTCAACTATATCCCTTTCATAATAAAACCCTCATGTCTCATTACTTGTGCGTATGATACGCGCTCTAAATAAATTATAAAACCTGCCATGTGGCTTGCCACGTGAATAATTAATCTAATTAATCTTAAAATTGACTTAATTAGCCTACAATAATTTAATTAAGTTGTAATTTATTTTAAGTGGGTTTTACTCTTTCTATTCAGTAAGTCGGTCATTTACTCTCAGTCAAAAAAAATATCTCTCGTCAGAGAAGAACTCTCATCGGACCTTCGATTTTCTTCTTTAAAATTAGGGTATAAGAATATCTTTCTCCAATTATTGCTAGTTGCTACCATCGATTTCTCTTCTTATTGTCTTGCTGCTATTTCGAATTGGGAGTAAAGATAGGATTTTGCTGGTGAATCAAAACAAAACTAGGGCTTAGGGTTTTGCTGGTGAGATATCTTCCTCTGATTCTTTAAAGATTCTGAAGATTATTAAAGATATTGCTTCAATACAGGTTTTATTCTTTATTTCCTATTAATTTTGTTGTGAAATTATAATAGGTAGGTGATGCAGTTTAGTTTGTTGTAGAAAAAATTGGGTCTTTTTCTTAGGTGTTACATCTTTCTGCTTGTCGATATTTGTTTGTCAAATATATAGTTGCATGCATGCTGCTTGTTGTTAGTTTTAGATTTCGGATCTTTTAATATTAGATTAATAAGGTGTTCTGTATTTTTTATCTTATTCTTTGCTATTTCTTATTATTATTTAGGGTAATGGATGACATACATGCCCAATTGTTGCTTCTTTTTCTTATTATCTTTTTTTTAATATCTTTTGGTCTATTGCTAATTACACACTTTATTCGTCTTTAGGAAAAGAAAAAAGAAAACACACATTTATGTAATAATGTATAGAATCACATTTACCTGTATTGTTTTTAATCTATTGCGTTATGTGTATTTTAATTTTTATGAAATCGTATTACTATATCACTTTGTTATACTTGTCGAAGTCCGACACTTTGTTGTACAAAGATTATACAATACTTCAAGTACAATATAGAGTATTTATACGTAGGTTCTACACATATCTATTTTAAAAAATAGTTATGCACCACCAAACATAAAATTGATTGTAAAAAATGATTGAAAAGTCAATTGAAAAATAATTCATGATGTATTTTTTTCATTGTTTAAATTGAATATATATGCTTCTACTCTTTTGTATTTTCAATAGTGTTAATGTGTTGATTTTTCATCTTATATTAATCAAAATTTGAATAATAAAACATATTTATTTTATTTTCAAATAGTTGACGATTTTTTTGTTCTATGAAATAATAATCGTATTTTTTAGTTACCCAAAAATTTTACAAGAAATTTATATTTTATTCTAGTTTAATGACATACCTGAATAATTTACTAAAAATAAAATTATTTTTCAATCACTCTAAATACTAATCAAATTGACCTTAAAGAAGCGTTACAATCGTTTTTTAGTTTCATTTTATATGATTGAGATACTCTAGGGTGTAATATAACTTTCTTTACCATAATTATTTGTCGAGATTTGTTTTTTAAATAGTTAATTTAATATTTATGTATTTTAATATTTATATTATATTAAATTCTTTATTTAATACACATGAAGTACCCAATTAACTTTAACCATGGAGGAAAACGTACAATCCTGCATAATGATACTTCTTATGTTGCATAATATGTAATAGAGAATCCGAAATTAATTGTCTAATATTTTTCAGATTATTCTTACATAATTTTGTATAGAGGGAATCATTATAAACAATATTCAATATTCTATAATAAAAAAAGAACTTGATACTATATTTTATTTTTAAATATTTTTTTCTAATTTTATAAAGTGTTCCAATTAAATTATAATTAATAAGCTTGTATAAATAATATCAATTGACACTAATATAAGAACACCCTAATAAAAATTTGTGTGATTTATTTCCACTTTTTTTTTGTTAAAATATAGTCAATAAATAAAATAAATGAAATAATATTTCTTAAGGAGATAATATAATTGCTATATATAAATGTATGTAGCCATTGTATATTTTTCGTTGAATTATAAAATTATCAAACAGATGAATTTTTAATTAAAAGTACTAATTAGGAGAAAAAAATAAAGTAAAAATAGTCTGTGTTTAAACAAATTGAAGAATAACATTAATTAAGTAGTGCATTTAAAGAAAAAGATAGTTAAGGTTGAATGGGAAGTGGGTTCACAAGAATTCATTGGTTTGAGCTATGTTACTTTTGGGCTTTTTCCTTATTACAAACACAAAATCAATCTTTTAAGCTCATTGTACAAGTAAACAATGTGGTTATATTTTTTAAATGGCCATAATGCCCTTGGTCAACCTCCCTTCTCTTTTCTATATAATAGAAAAGTTGTGTTGTCAGTACCTTTGCTTGTGAAGCCTCTAAAGCACAACAGACTAAAGGATTATTTAAAGCAATTTGTTACTTTGCACGTATACAGTTTCCAGTAAAGAATATAGAAGATTATTGTCTCAACTTGTATGTAAATGAGAGAGTTCTTACTGAAAATTTGTGTGATTTATTTCCACTTTTTTTTTGTTAAAATATAGTCAATAAATAAAATAAATGAAATAATATTTCTTAAGGAGATAATATAATTGCTATATATAAATGTATGTAGCCATTGTATATTTTTCGTTGAATTATAAAATTATCAAACAGATGAATTTTTAATTAAAAGTACTAATTAGGAGAAAAAAATAAAGTAAAAATAGTCTGTGTTTAAACAAATTGAAGAATAACATTAATTAAGTAGTGCATTTAAAGAAAAAGATAGTTAAGGTTGAATGGGAAGTGGGTTCACAAGAATTCATTGGTTTGGGCTATGTTACTTTTGGGCTTTTTCGTTATTACAAACACAAAATCAATCTTTTAAGCTTGTTGTTAGTTTTAGATTTCGGATCTTTTAATATTAGATTAATAAGGTGTTCTGTATTTTTTATCTTATTCTTTGCTATTTCTTATTATTATTTAGGGTAATGGTAGACAAATATCTAAATTTGAGATCTCAAATTAGTTGTATGCTTGTAAGTGAGGTAAGGTCAGTTTATGTTGGAAGGAATATTGAATATTCCTTTAATGTGCATACGGACAAACTGTCTATTCCAAAAATTATTGATTATGCCAAGGATTTTGGGTTTAACAATGTAGGAAAATGTATATTGTATCTTCTAAGGGTGGTAATTTTGTAGAATTGAAAAATGATAGGGATTTGTTGGTACTTGCTGAGCTGTTAAGTAATAAGGATACAATAGATAGTTATGTATGTTATAAGGAAGATAATGTGATCCAGAATAGCTATGTGACTAGTGGGGTTGTTGAAGAATCTTCCAGTAGGGTTGTTGAAGGTTTCAATGCACCTTTAGGTTCCCAAATTGAAAATATTGATTGTAGTGATCAAATAGAACCCCGTGAACAGTCATATATTGTCGAAAAACTTCCTAGAAACTCCTTAGCAGATGAAGAAGATTCTGACATAGAAGATAAAAACTTAGAGGAAGATGACATAGGTATAGGTAATGCTGCAGATAGTGATAAATTTAAAAGTTTTGATGATGAAGAGCATGAGACTAATTATGGTAGTGATGTGGATGAAGATTTGAACAAAGTTAAAACAGATTTGAAGACTTATAAAAAGAAAAAAAGAACACCAAGAAAGAAAGTTATTGCTGAGTATTTTCTTGGACCAGTTGGGATAGATCTAGGTTTTGAAGACATAGATAAAGGAAAGAAAATGTTTCTAGTAAGTTAGTTGGTGATGAGCCTTTCTATGACAGTTCAGATGCTGATAGTTTTGAGAGTTATAGTGACAATGAGAGTGGTAGTGAATCAGGAAATAAAAGTGGTAACATGAAAGCAAGAAAGAGAACATGAGAGTAATGTATTATCCAAAATGGGAAAAGATGATTTGGAAATTTAATATAGTATTTGAAAATATATATATAAGTTTAGGAAATTGTCACGGGGTATGCAATATAAAGAGATTGTGAGCTCGAGAAGATTATAAATAATAAAAAAAAAAAGATGGGATAAAATACAAAACTAGTGGATGCCATTGGTTGTTGTTTGCAAGCACAGAGTCCAAATCTGTTGATTCCATTATTAGAACTTATATTTCTAGGCATAACTGCAACAAGACTAACATAAATTCAATGTGCAATACCAAGTATCTTGCAAAGTACTACATAAATAGAATAATTTCACAGTCGTGCATAAAAGGTTCGGAGATGCAAGATTTGTCAAGGGAGGATTTGGGTTTATATGTTAGGAAAAAAATTGTTTGAAGGCTTGAAAATAATTATTGAAAGAAGTGATGGGTGATCATATGAAGGAGTTTGGCAGGATTTATGACTATAGAGATGTGCTCCTTCAATAAAATTCAGGGAATACATGTATGGTAAAAGTGAAAGATTTTGAAGATGAGAAAAATTATTTCACTCTTTATACATTTGTTTTGCGGCAAAGAAAAAAGGATATATTGAAGGGTGCGTATAATATATTGGGTTAGATGGTTGTTTCTTGAAGGGAATACCTAAGGGACAGCTACTTGTTGCTATTGCAAAGGATGGGAACAACCAAATATTTCCAATAACATAAGCTGTAATTGGGACTGAAAGTAAAGACACATGGTGTTGGCTTATAAGGAAAGATTTGATTTGAAGATCAATGATGAAGGAGCGGATTTGACAATCATTAGTGATATGCAAAAGGTACTATTTTACTTAAACTAACAAGATATTTATTTTTGTTTACCTTGAAAATGATAATTACAATTAAATTTAATCTTGTGGTTTTAAAAATACGTTATTTATTTTAATGCTAGTCGTTAGGCAGTAGATGTTAAGTGTAAGTCAGAGAAGTGAGATAAGAGCTTGAAGTTAGTACATTTTGCAAATCGAATAGTCGTGAATTAGAACCTCGGGCTAGCCTAAGCTGGGTCTCGAGGTCAGGCTAAAGAGCCTGACTAGGAATGGCCGTTGAAGGACTAACAGTTCTAGGAGCCTTGGTAGAGGCTCTTTATGACCAATGATGGCAATAAATGAAGAAACAATAAGTGAAACACAATAAATGTAAGCAATAAATTAAAATAGAGATAATGAAGAATGTTTAAGTGAGAGAGCAGAGAATGTTCTTATTCTTATATTGAATATGTTGTGAGTAAGAAATGGCAAAGGTCCCTTTTATATAGGAGGGGAATCCAAATAAGTACATGGGCATTTATTATAAAGATATGTGGATGGTACAGCCATTTATTACAAAGATATACGGTCGGTACAACCATTTAATATCACGCTACGGACTTGCACTATTCTTGTAGACCTAGTTCACCTCTAACTACATACTTGGAAATTTCCCGCTTGTCCAACATAGCCACCAATTTGTACTGCACCGAGGTTGATCATAGGGAATCATCAGGGTCAAACCTCGAGCAATTCCTCGAGCCTTCTAGAGGCGGGCTATGGAGCATTACAATGATCATAAATCGGACTCTCCGATTTTAACCGTATACTGATAGTCCTCGCATTTCTTAGAGTGGAAAATGATAAGAAACAGCCTTGAACCCTTGCCTATTCAATATTTCTATCATGAAATCAGCCTATCAGGGCATTAAACAACGTGACTCAAAGGCTTTGTAGAAGTCATTGCCAACACGATCATTGAGAAACCCACGAAACGTTATTGGTTCAATTTTTCTGCTTCTCAGACGTTGCCCAAATGGCTTCTATAAATACTTCAACTATTTGACATTCAATCTTTTACAATATCTTTAAATTTTTTAAGAAAGTTCACCACCTTCTGTATTCATCCCTTCTTTGTGCTTGTTTTTCCATTTTCTTTCTTAGAAACTTAGCTATAGTTATGGCTAGAACTTCCAAAACAGTACCTCAGAAGGAGGGTACCACTTCTTCATCACGTCCATCTAAGGGCAAAGCAAAAATACCTCCAAGTATCGAGCAATGTACCCCTGGCCACTTCAATACGGTGTCTGATTTTACCACTTCTACATCGGGCCGATGCAAGCCTGTATCTCGGTACATCAATGTGGTGTCCAACACGAAGAGGGTAAAGATAGACTGCAGATGGGGGGAGGCAGTGCAAGTAGAGATCCCTAAACCTGAGGAAATCATAGTAGAACACAAAGCTGGCTTTCTCACCGTATACACATACCCTTTCATTATAGGCCCCGTAGATTCTTCTTTACCGTCTATAGATCTAGTGATCCTTAAATTTTGTCGAGAGTACTGAGTGACACTTTGTCAAATCTATCCCTCTTTCTGGAGGATTGCTTATTTACTCAGATATTTCTCCAACCGGGTCGATGGAATGACATTCACCCGCGATCACTTAGTTAGATTGTATAGCCCCCGTCTTTTCTGAGGTTTGATCAAGCTTAACCCTATATCATCCAAGACATTCTTTGCGAGCTTCAATGAAGACAAAGATCGGGGACGGATGAGCTGATTTGTCAGAGTAGGAACCTCGAACGCCATCCCTACTGAGAGGATGCCATTCACGGAGGAATGGAACATGAAGCGTACGTATCCCTATTTCAAATACATTTCTTTGCCCCTTTTTCCCATTCTGAAATGATCTTCATTTGATTATGAAGCCACTGTTTGGTACCCCGGTGTGGTTCAGGACCTTCCGGGATACAATTAGACTCTTCTTTTCCTTACATCGAGCGTGCTTGGTATGATTTGGCCAAAATACGGTAGATTGCCAAGAACCACGGTAAGCTTTCATTTTTGTTATTATCAAGTTATTTATGAGAATTCTTTGTGGTGGTAAGTTTAACACATTATGCATGTACAGGCCTCGGGGAAGGCATGTCAATAAGACTAGCTCCTCCTTGTAAAGAAGAAGACTTGAAGCTTGACAAAGGCCTGATAGGAAGAAGGAGGCGTCGATTGAGTCTCCTGAATCGAATAAACCAAAGGTCTGCAAGCCTACAAAACGATGCCACGGTCTTGACTTTGAATGTTGTGGCAAGTCTTCGTGAAGATGATGATGACGGTGACCTCCCTTTGGTACAAAGGGCGAGACGAAGTGTTGATACTCCACAAGTTATTGGTTAGAAGGCCGCCGAGTCAGGGGTGACCGATGTGGACCAAACTCATGCTGAAGAGACCCTCGAGGAGGGCTTAGGGGGAGTTCCCAAGACTCATGTTAGAAATAGTATAGTCCATGCCGTAAAATCCTTGACTAGTGATTTCGGAAGGCCCGAATCCGAAGTTTTTCGGGATCAAGTAGAAACCCTTAGAGAAATTGATACCGGGGAAAATAAGGAATGCCCAGGACACAGGCGCTACCAATGTGGGGGCCTCTCATAGGGAGGATGATATGTTCAAGGACTACTTTATTGGTGTTGACGTGGGCGCCCTCGTCGCTCTCGAGGAGACTGAGAGGATCCAAAAGCAGGTGATATTATCGACATACCATTTTTACTCTTTCCTTTCTGAGTTCTCTGCTTTGTTGTAGGTCAATAAGCTGTATGACCATGCCTTTTCCAAACTTCAAGATGAGCTTTTATGCCGTGAGGTGGGGTTGGAGAATCTCACCTTGGAGCTAAGCGATTGAAGGCTTCCTATGCCCAAAAGGAAGAAGAGTTGAGGGAGCTTCGGGAAAGTCTGGAGAGGGTGCAGGAGGAACGGGTTAGCTTTGTTGAGCATGTAACACAACATTTTCATGAGTTCATCTTTTTATTTTTATAACTTGAATCTCACTATCTTGATTCATTTTTGCACATTGGGAAAAAGAATGCCCTAGTGGAGCGGCTTCAGGAAGAGGTTGCAGCCAAAGATACAGAGATTCTCGAGTTATGAAGGCAGATGACTCCATGACCTCGGAGAAAGACCTTTTATAGAGAGAGTTGGCCTCGACCTAGAATCTTCTTCGAAGTGCTTAGAAGGAGGTTGTTGCATTATCCGTGACCAAGTCTGAGGCTGATGAAAAAGCGTCTTCATACAAGAGAGATGTTGCTACTGCAAATGATCAAGGCAGAGAGATATTGAGAAAGCTGGGAAAAAGCTGGATGGAGTCGTTGCCCGTGCTCGTTTGAAAGCTAGGAGGAAGGCCTTCGAGGAAGCGAGCGTCAAAGGTGTCGATCTCTCCGTTGAGATCGAGAAAGCTAGGGCTTTGGAGGAAGAATCAGCATCTTTAACTACTTCGGACGAGGGTTCCGGAAGTGCTTTAGAAGTAGTGAAAGTGAAGAATAGACGTGTGTCGCCATCTCTGCTTCTTCTTTTCTTTCTTTTTATGTATGAATTCCCCGGGAAATGGGGGGTAGTAAAGACAATATTTTTAATTGTATTTTTGGGAATGTAAAAAGATTTTTCTGCTTGCAAGTTTAACCTTTGAATTTTGATAACGGCCCTTTGGAGTCCATACTTGGAGTAACCAAGATCCTCGAGATTGGGCACCATCTCGAGGCTAGGTTGATAGCTCTTTATAACCCATGATTGTGATAATAAAGATCCTCGAATTGGGCACCATCTCGAGGCTCGATCGATGTGGGGATCTCGATAGTTCTCGAGCGTTGTATAACAGTGTCATTCATATGACATGACTGCAAAGTGACCGGGGTGTTCCTACCAGTACGCTTCTCCAAAAGTGGTAATATCATGGTCAAAATTAATTGGCCTTCAGAGTAGGCAAACAATTGCCGCTTTCTCCACATATATATTCGTTGTCTCCTCTTTTAGGCTTTTGCTACTTTGTGCAACTATCCTTTTTATAGAGCTCAACTTTCTTGCGTCAGTTCTTTCACCATTTTAATTCAAAGCTTTCGCCTAAATTTTCATTTCCCTTCCATTGCTTCACCATAGTTATGGATGCTACGCCCAAATCTGTTCACCAAGAAGAGGAGAGTTCTGCCTCTATTTCCTGCCCGGTTGGTGGTACATGCCGGCATCCGGTGAGCTAATCTCGAGATGCTTTGTCTTGAGGTGGGAATTTAAGTTAGAAAGACCTCACAATTTTTAGGGCCATTAGGAGCATGCGTCGAGGTTCATCTCATCAATAGGAGAGGAACACCTTGAGGCAGTTAGGAGAGACCGTGGATGGGGAGAAAAGGCGGTACTGTAGGTACCTTCCCTGGAGGAGAGCATCATGGCCCATATAGAGGGGTTTTTGAACATATACACTTACCCCTTTAAATTGGGCTCTCTCGACAAAGTCGTGCTCGAGTTTTGTAGAAGATATCAGGTTACTCTGGCACAGGTTCACCTATTGCTTTAGAGGATAGTGTTGACGATAAGGTTCTTTGCAGATAAAGCCAAGCTCAAGTTCACCCCCAGCCATCTCATTAGATTGTATAGTTCCTTGCATTACGAGGCTTTATTATTCTATGGTGTCGATCTACCCGGCCCTTTGTTGTCAGTAATGAAGAAGAAGGGGGCCGAGGGTGAATGAGTTGATGAATCTGAGTGAAAACTATAGACATTATTCTCGTAGAATTCCTATCATTCCTTGACAAATAAAATTCCACACGTAAGTGGTACACTTGTGGTTTTATCATCTTTATTCATAGTGGAGGCAAACCCCGTAACGATGTTTTTTTTCAGTTACCGCAGCAGTCCCGTGGTTGCCGTACGAGGCCCATGATCTAGCAGATTGGACTCAAAAACTGGCAGTTGCTCAATCAATGATGAGCGTAAGTGGCAAGATTTGTCGAAGGGTAGATGGGAGGAAAATCATCATGGTGAGTATCGCGTGATTCTTCTCTCTAAGAAATATTTCACTTTGTGATTCATAACTACTTTACTACAGGCGCTAGAGAATTTTTCGAGGTGACACCATGATCTCTCGAAGAAGAGGGGGATCATCTGCTTCATGGCTGAATAGCAACAATAGGCGCAGGGAATCCTTGGTAGGCGAGGAGATTTCTAGTATGGCAGGGTCCGCGTAAAGGTGAAAAGGAGACGCTGATGTTGAGGTAGATCATGTACCTATCAGCCATCGTGTAGACATTGGTACAACATAAAGGAGCGGTCATGCATCGATGGCTTGAGCCGAGAGGCCTTCTAGGGTAGTTGGGCCTACGATACCCAAGATTTCTAGCCTCAGAGGAGTGTCCTCCTTTGCCATTGTCTTCTTCTCCTATCGAAGGTACTTCGAGGGATGTAGATGTTCGGCCGCCATCGTCTTCTCCCGTCGAAGGTACTTCGAAGGATGCGTATGTTATGCCGACGTCCTCTTCTCCCGTCGAAGGTACTTCGAGGGATTCAGATGTTCTGTTGCCGTCCTCTTCTCCCATTTTAGAGGAATATTCGAGGCCAGAGGCTACCTAAGTCAAGTCGGGTCTCGAGCGATCATATTCCCAGAGAGAGCGGTTCTACTAGGGCCAATTAGATGAGGCCAGTAGATGCACGCTCAGCTTTTGAGGAGGCTCAGTGGCTTTGTTCTGAGATAAGATCTGGTTAACTTTGTTGGTTTTTTGATTTTGCATTTGTATTTTCTCATTGGGTTTCTTTTTATAGGATTTTGACAAACTCAAGTCCGAGGTGCTCCGCCGTCAAACTCGATTGTGGAAAGCCTTGGACGGGGAGAAATCCTCAGGCTTATATGTGATAAAATGGAAAAGGAGTTGATATATCTTCGGTACGAGACGAGTCAAAGCCTAGACTACGAATACCGTCTCGAGAGACAGGTAACCTTTGTTTTTAGAGGATGCACATTTTCTCTTCTATCCTTGGAGATTAATATATTAATGCTTCAGTTGCAAAATAAGGCGGAGAACCTGGAATACCTTTGGGGAGAAGTTGGCCAGACCAAGTATGAGTGTAATGAGATAAAGGCTCACATAGATGCTTAAGTTGCGGCAAAGAAGAATGATTTGGCCAACTTTTCTGCCCTCGAGGTGCAACTCCAAAACGCTCATGAAAACAGCTTGGTCCAGACGACTAGGATTGTAAGGATTGAGTCTGACCTTTTGAAAATGAAGGCTGAGGTCGTGGACGTCCGAGATGAAGCTGAAGAAGTTGGAGCTACGATTGATAAGAAAGTAGCCGTCAATTTAAAAGACGATATCGATACTCGAGCTAGGTTGAGATGGGCTTTTGATCGGGAGAGTATAATCAATGAATATGCCCGGTGCAGATCCCGGAAGGAACCCTCGAGGAGATCAATGCTAGGGGTTTCGATCTCTCGAAAGAGATAGAGTAGTCCAAGGCGGATGAACACGACACCAAGTTCCTCGTATGCGATGCCAAAGATAATGAGGTAGAGGCCGATGGAGCCGTAGTCCCCGAGGATAAAAAAGATTACGCTTTTCCTTTCTGATACTGTGCACTATGCTCTTAGAGGACATTGTAGATGAAGCCTTGTATTATTTCATATATACATATGAAAAGAAGCCTTTCAGTTTTCCCCTTTCATGCATTTCTCGTTGCTTGTGTATGCCTTTCTTATTTTCAATTTTGACGTTTGTTAATGATTTGCCAGATGAATGTTATTTGAGGAAAAACACTTAGGTTTACAAATTGTCCCTGAGGCTCGTTGGGCTGGCCCGTAGGCTCTTATGCATTTGCCCTTAGGAGCTTATTAGTTAACCATTTTGGGCTCAGTCTTCGAGTCAGTTTTGACTCGAGCTCATTGACCCTTAGGTTTTTGAATTTTAAGTTGGCCCTTAGGCTCTTACGTGTTGAGTCGGCATGACCTCTAATATGGGCTGGTGCTCGGGCCCTTATACCTTAGGCCGGTACAACCTCTAATATGGGTTGGCGATTGGGCTCTTACACATTGGATCGGTATGACCTATAATATGGGTTGGCGCTCGGGCTTTTACTCTTTGGGTTGGTACGACCTCTAATTGGCTGGCACCTATAATTTTGTGGCGGTGGTCGGGTGTACTCGAGTTGTATTGGTTTGGTCAAAGGCTTATGACCATAGTCATTGTGTTTGGTAGTAGCCTTTCAGTCCCCGAGTGAGGTAGCCATGGCGTATATATCAAGGGTATGCCCTTTTAGGGGTTTTACAAGTTCGAATATATAGCCTTGACTTTAGGATTGGGATTATGCCTTTTGTAAGGTCTTATAAATTTGAACATGCCTTACTTGAGGTCTTAAAGATGTGTTACTTGGCACAATTATAATTCATGCCTTGCTTGAGGTCTTACATATACGTTACTTGGTAGAAGTAATTCATGCCTTGCTTGAGGTCTTACAGATAGGTTACTACCTTATGGAGGTCTTACACTATTGATAATGCCTCATAGAGGTCTTACATTTTCTAATATTTCCACATGGAGGGCTTTCAGGCTCGAGGTTGCCCGCTTGGGGTCTTATGGAATCGGGTTCTTGATAGCTCAGTGAGGTGACAGTCAGCGATAGTCCTCAAGATATCAAAATTTTTTGGCTTTAGAGCCACTTTTTGTAAGCTTGATGTTGCCTCATGGAGGGCTTATAAGCTTGAAGTTTCCGGCCCGAAGGTCTTATGGCTTCGAGTTTCTTATGTCAGTTCCCGAGTGTTCGGAAAATTTCTGACCCTAATGTCATTTCTTGTAAAAACAACAACAACAAAAATTAAAGTGAAAGGCTTTTTGATAGTAGAAGATACTACTTTGATTACTTGGTACAAGTATACATGTCTCGTCTTTGAGGGTTCAATTACTCTATGCGGACACGGTTCAATTGACCGTTTGGCCCGATATATCATTTTTCTATCGAAATCCTCTTTGGCACATCTTAATTTCTTCGGGGAGGTGGCCTCCCGGGGGAATGCCCCCTAGTATTCAAGGTTGACTGAAGAGAAGCCTTGAATACCTGTTGAGTTTGCCTCAGGTAGCATATAGGGGTTGCCTCGTTAAAAACCTTGTCGGTAAAACCCTTCTTAGGAAAAAATCTAATCAAAGGAAAATAGTGCAACATATGCTTTAAAACTTAAGGTCTTCAAGATGGAAGGTGCTTTGATTTTCCTAACCGAAAACCTGCATACAGGTTAGTATAAGACGTAAATAAAAAAGGGAGACGGTTATACCTTAGTAGTGATGGCGTTCTGAGCCTCGATATACTTTGATTGCTTGCTCCGAGAATACGGTATGGTCCTATGTTCATTCACTCGGGTGCAGCCGTGAATGCAGCTTGTGCTTGCTACTTCACTACTTGCTTATCCTTTGGCTCCTTCGATGTTAAAGGTGTCGATGCCAGTGCCAAATTGTGCACCACAAAAATTTCTCTTGCTGCATGATGTTCCTTGTATATAGTTTTTAATATGTCCTTCATTGGAAAGTTCATCATTTGATGAAGGGTCAATGGTACTGATCTCATGAAGTGTATCCATGACCTTTTGAGCAGGGCATTGTACCTCATATCTTTTTCGATGATGTGAAACTTGACATTTTGGGTTGTGTCAACCACATGGACAAGGAGTGTGATTTCCCTTTCCATTGTCTCGCTCGCCATGTTAATCCGTTGATGACTCAAGAAGTGGGCACGATCTGGTCGAGCAAACCGAGCTGCTCCACCACCCTCGACCTGATAATGTTGGCCGAGCTACCTGGATCCACAAGCACACATTTAATTTGAAATGTATTCACAAGAAAAGAAATTACCAATGCATCGTTATAAGGCTGAGATAGGCCCTCGACATCCTCTTTACTGAATGTGAGAGTGTCCTCGGGTATGTAACCTCGAGTCCATTTTTCCCTCATAATGGATATTTTTGTTCGCTTGATAATGGGTTCCTGCAGGATGTCGGTTCCTCCAACGATCATGTGGATGACATGTTGCGGTTCTTCCATTTCATTTTTCATGTTCGCCTCTCTTTCTCGAAAATAACTTTTGGCTTGGTCATTGAGGAATTCTCGGAAATGCCCTTTGTTGATTAGTCAGACTACTTCTTCTCAGAGCTGTCTTCAATCTTTGGTTATATGACCATGTGTGCTGTGAAATTTGCACATTAGGTTAAGGCTCCTTTACGGTGGATCTGATAGTACGGGTTTTGGCAACCTGGTGTCTTGATTTTTACCAATGGCCGATACGATGTCTGAAACATCAATATTGAAGTTGTACTCAGATAATCAGGGTTCCTCCATCGGTCCCGCATGTTTGTCAAATTCGGATCTACTCACGAGTTCCCAAGGGTTCTGACCTCGATCTTCCATTCGGTCATTTCGGGATATGTTAGGCCTTGGGACGCTTCTTTGATATTTAGTGTACGGTCGGTACCTTTCCCTATTTGGCCTTGGTTCCTTTGCCATGAGCCTTCTAGGATATATTAAGCCCGAGGGGGCTCATGTTTGGTCGTCCTCGACCCTAATATTTAACGGATACCGATTTTGAACATCCACTGAAGTCGCGAAGGGATATTCAACCAAGTTTAGATTTAGTTTCTTTAAAACTATCGAGCTTCGTTCATTCAAACCTTGGGTGAAGGCCTGCATTGACGAGTCATCTGAGACTGATGGTAATTTCATTCACTCCATTATAAAGCAAGATAAACTCCTGCAGTATCTTATTTTCTCTCTGTTTGATTTTGAATACATCAAATATCTTTGTAGCAACCTTAATGGTACCAACATGTGCCTTTATAAAATAATCTGCCAGCATGGCAAACGAGTCTATCGAATTCGGGGATATGTTGTGATACCACATCATGGCCCCTTTTGAAAGTTTTTCTCTGAACTTTTTCAATAGGACAGATTCAATATCGTCGTCCTTCAGGTCGTTTCCCTTTACATCACAAGTGTAGGCAGTGATGTGCTCGTTAGGATCCGAGGTTCTGTTGTACTTCAGGAGATCGGGCATTTTGAATTTCTTCGGTATAGGTTTTGGATCAACACTCGATGGAAATGGCCTTTGTACATATTTCTTTGAATCTACACCTTTCAGGATCGAGAGTGCGCCCGGGATCTGATCGACCCTTGAATTGTAGATCTCCTTCTTTTTGTCATTAGCTTCTATCTTCTTTTCGCTCGATTTGATCCTCTTTGTGAGGTCCTCAAGCATCTTTATAATAGCATGGTCGGCTGCTGACCAGTTGTTTCATGATCTTCTCGGTACCTATTCGGCTCGAGGAGCTATTTTCGGTGCTGCTGTGGTTGGAGTTTTTTGGTGGCTTTGCGGTTGTACAATCGCCAGTTGTTGCCTGCAACATCTCAAAAAAGACATGAAGGCTAACATCTAGTTCCTCCCGAGCTAGGATTCTTTGAGCTTCTTGTTGGTTTTATTGGTGTATACTCATGATAGTATTGGAGCTTATGTTGACGTCTTGGGTGTTGGGTGAGCCCATATCTACAAGAATTGGTTCTGGTGCATCCTCAGGGTTTTGCAGTGGTCTACCGGCACCTGGAACAGCTACACCATTCTCTTCATGATCCTTAGGATCGTTGTTTTCATATGCATTCAATGAGTCAGACATTTTGACCTGAAATCAAAGATTCTTGGATAAGAAAAAATGTGAAGAATAACTTACATTTTTCAGTAAATCGGCACGAAAACAATCACTATTATTTCTATCCCCACGATGGGTGCCAAATTGTTTACCTTGATTTACAATAAAATTTGATTTAATATTTCTAAAAATACGTGATTTCTTTTAATGCTGGTCGTTAGGCGATATATGCTAAGTGTGAGTCATAGAAGTAAGATAAGAGCTTGTAGACAGTATATTTTGCAAATTGAATAGCCGTGAATTAGGGCCTCGAGCTAGCCTAAGATGGGCCTAAAGGTCGGGCTAAAGCGCATGAGTAGGAATGGCCGATGGAGGACTAACATTTTTGGGAGCCTTGATGGTGGCTCTATGATAGATGATGTGTAATAAATGAAGAAACAATCAGTGAAACACAATAAATGTAAGCAATAAATCAAAGGAGAGATATGGAGAATGTTTAAGTTAAAGAGCAGGGAATGTTCTTATTATTGTATTGAATATGTTGTGTGCAAGAAATGAGAAAGGTCCCTTTATATAGGAGGGAAAATCCCAATATAGTACATCGGCATTTATTACAAAGATATGCGGATGGTACATCCATTTGTTACAAATATATGCAGCTAGTATAGCCATTTAATGTGACAGTACGGACTTGTACTATTCTTGTAGACCTGGTCAGCTCTAACTACATACTTTGGGAATTACCCGCTTATCCAACATAGCTACCGATTTGAACTATACCGAGGTCGAGCATAGGGAAACCTCGAAGTCGAACCTCGAGCAGTTCCTCGAGCCTTCTGGAGGCGGGCTATGGAGTGTTACAATGGTCATAAAATCGAATTCTTCGATTTCAGCCGTATACAATTTTTAAGCAAACAATATTTTTTTTAAGACTAACATTGTCTTATTTTGCAGGGTTTATATTCAGCAGTTCAATAATATCTTCCTGAATGTGAGCATAGGATGTGTGCAAGACATATTCTTCCTTGTGGTTGTACAATAAAAACTTTGAGGTGTTATTTCGAGCTTTGTATAGGCAGGTCGTCGTGTTTTTCATTTTGCGAAAAGATCAAACATATAGCAATAACAGTACACTTCTAAGCATTTGAAACAAAAGCAACAACCAAGTTTCAGATTATACTTCCTAGCATTTGAAACAAAAGCAACAACCAAATTTCAGATTACACAACACGTTCTAGCATTTGAACAACCAAAAACATACATTGAAACATATACTAATAATAAGAAGCATCTTCAATTTTTTCTTTTTCTTCTATTCAGCCTCAAGTTCCATTTATCCTTCTGTAAGTCAAGAATTATCACCTTCAATTGGCCAGAAAATTTCAGATCATACCACTAGAAAAATTCACAAGTCACACGATCCTTAACCTTAAAATTTTAACCAAATCATTATAAATAAAAGTAAAATTTAATCATATTATATCACATAAAATATGATGATTTGAAAGATGATTACCCCATAGTTCTTGCATCCAAAAAAATTTCTTCTTGGGTTAGCATTTGTTGTTGATGTTCTCAAAGAGGCAAGCTGTCCATAACCACAAAACACATTAAACCTCACGACTCTTCTACAATGGGTGCTCATCTTTCAAATTAATTTGGGTAACAATGAGGGATGGATAAAATGAGAGATAAAAAATAAACTCAATAAACAAGAGAGAATTTTCAAATGGATTAAGATGAAAAAAGAGATGTGAAGAAATAGTGAAGAAAGGCGAAATAATGGAGAAGATGGGTAATATAAAGAAAAAGGGGATACAATATAAGTTTTTTAAATAAATGGGCTAATTAGCCGTTATTCAATCTGTCAAGTGGGCCCCTTTTTATGCTAATTTTCTCTTCACGCGCTCTTTCGCAACTGACACTCGATAGTTTAGGTAGGAAACTGACAAATATCATATAGCAAGGCGGGTTTGAGGATATTAACTCATTAAATAATAATAAGGATATTAACTCATTAAATAATAATAAAATTATTCAGTGAGTATATTTTTTTATTGGTAGATGTTTGATCGTTGGACTAAAATAACATACAATGATATAATATAAAAAATTATGTTTGATTATACACCAAATAAACTTATATTTTTATTTCCGTTTTGACATGAGAAAGGATTTCGGGGGGGGGGGGGGGAGTATGGCATAAGGAAAATATTGTAGTGTGGCAAATAATCCTGAAATTACTTATACCTTAAAAACTGTCATCACTCATCCTTGCGACCAAGCTATGCGTTTGGAGTTTCGTGTGACTGAACGTGTGATCACAGACATATACAAAGTGAACCTTCAAATATTTGGAATTGACCAACTTCTTTGTACGATTACTATGGAAAAACTTTAATGCACGCCTCTGTGGAACAAGTGAAACCCGGTCATGCTTTTAAAGAATTAACTCAAGTGATAAACGTTGACACAAGTTGTCTTCATTTTCTCCAATGTTTTCTGCTTTTATTTGTCGTTGCTTGAGGTTTCCTTTAGCCTTCTTGATTAGAGGCTTAACTGTCACACTTCAAGAAAAAATAAAGATTATTTATTATAGAAGTTAATGCAGGCTTATCATGTGGATTTAGGCCTAGATGAGGCAATGCCTACTAACGAGGTATATAGACACTCACGTGATATGCAACTTTTCAGTTGAGGAAACACTTCTGGTTAAAGCTAAGTAAAAATTGTGGTCATAACAAATTGAGCATGGTTTCCTAAAGGGGAAATATAAGATTCAAATGCTTCATCAGATCTACATCTGAATGTCAAAGTGGGGATAAAGAGGAGTACCACAATACCAAAAGGCACAAGAAAAGTTTTGGTATAACAACAGAACACATTCCCAATATAGTTAGGCTTGAACCATCAATCAGAAAGGAGACAACTGCACTTGGAGCTCCATTAGACTGCTTTACATGAAGTAAACAACATTGGTGTCACTATGTATCCACAATTGGCCTTTCTCTTGCATCATCTGCACATTAGAGCACTTTCCACTATTAGTTGTTTAACCTTCAAAAACTAAGTTATCCAAGTGCAATATATCAAAACTAGAATTAGACATTCCAGTGTTGCCTACTTGTGAAAAAATAGGTAATCTTCACGTACGTTTGAAACTTGGACATCAAAGACATTGTAATTAAAGAACTCGCATACCTGTAATAGTTTCTCTATCTCCACCTTTGAGTAAGGTACAGGCGCCCCATTGTTGACAACACTCTCTACATCAGCAACTGAAATTTGTTCGACATGTTGTGAGCTCCTGTGCCTACCAAGCACTGCACTGAATGCTTGCAATCTGCAAACAAGTTCAGAGATGTTAGATTCCATAATCGACATCAATCATGGAGTACAAGAAAATGCATTCAATGATCAACTAGTTAATCACTCAGACCTCTCAGGAGACACGCTGATTTCAGCTGCCGAAGGATCATCGGTTTCCATTGCTTCACTGCCACTTTTCCAAGAAGAATGCAACAGAAATTTTTAGAAACATGGACATTAGAAGGATAAATCTCGTAATAGATTAAACAAGATAACACCATATAGATAGATCATCAAAGGAATGAAATGTGAATAAACCATATAGATAGATCGTCAAAGGAATGAAATGTGAGGAAGTTGCAAACTTGCAATCACCTACTAATGTTTACTTGATGACAACTTATCAGTTATTAGAAAACTACTTACCGAAAAACTAGCATCCTGTAGCAGATAAACGAGATACCCCTAAGACTCAAAAATGGTGATAGTAGCTGGAGCAAGTATATTCATTCAGTAACTCACCCAACTCCGTCGGCTTCATGATCAGCTGATTCAGTACCAGCATCATGCTCAGCTCTCCGTTTACGAGCTGAACCATTATTACCAGCACCATTGTCAGCTCTACGTTTTTTCTCCAATTCCTTTTCTCTTTCTTGCTCACGTTCTTCCATCTCAGTGAGTTCTTGATGATATATGGCAAAATGTAGAACTTGAAGAGCAGCGTCAACATCAGACTTCAAAACCTGCCAGAAAAGGAATTGAAAGAAATTTTGTAGCAAAAGAAAATCCATTCAGTGAAGATAACCACGCCAAGAATGAGAAAGCAGAACATATTCAGTGAAACTAGAGTCCTAAGAAGTTATACGCGGTTTAGTTCATAGTCCTACCATAGGAATTATAATCAAAGAAGATTCACACCTGTCTTCTCAACTTCAGCTTTGCATGGGCGGTTGAGAGTCGAATAATTGTTTCCAAAGTTCTGGCAGTAATTGGAAGTGTTCCTCCCCCAGTCTATTAGAAATACAGGCAAATCAAAACATCACACTAAAACCGTAACAAGATAGTTATCTGGATATTCAGACATCAAACACAAACCTTAGCATTTGTACTGGCACTCCTAAGCTCTGCATAAGCAGTAGCTATGTGATCAGATGCCTACAAATGATCATTAGAAATATCAGAATGGGAGCAGTACATCAATCAAGGTTCATGTGAGATGAAACTACGATATGCCTAAAGATTCTTAAAGAGGGATTTCAAATTTTAAATTCCAAAGGAATAAAGAAAAAGTTGATTTTGCAGGGGAAAGCAATGGTGGTATCATCAAATTGCATAAATTAAGCTAAATACCTCATCAGTCAGTTCAGGGTGGATCCTGTTTTTTGCATAATGAATGTATGTCTTAAGAAACTGGATGGTCAGCGTATCCTTTTTACGCCGATTTGAATTACCATGGAGCGTCTTATTATGCTTAACATAGACAGGCATTTCGTCCTTGTCGTTTTGCTCTTCATATCTAGAATTGTCATCTAATGTCGAGCTACCTAAAAGGTGACATAGTTTGCTTCATTCATAAGCAAAAAAGAGAAGTCTAACACATGGAGATTTTCAAACTTCACTGCAAACCTACCTCCATCTATTGTACGATACTGATGCATGCGCAAAACATGCTCAGAAATTAGACGATCAACCACAGGATCCATTTGATCCAGAACAATAAACAACAAATCAAAACGAGAGAGCAGAGAGTCTGGGAGTCCGATGTTCTTCGTTGGAGTTAATGATCGGTCATACTGTCAAGAACCAAGATGGTATAGAAAAGTTAATGACATGTATCTTAAGGATATTACACATAGGTGGACGTGTTTTGAACAACTTACAGAACCATATATGGGATTTGCAGCTGCAACTACACTGCATCGAGCATTCAATGATGCATGGATTCCTGCTTTAGCAATTGTTACAGTCTGCTGTTCCATAACTTCATGTATAGCAACTCGATCTTGATCATTCATTTTATCAAACTCATCAATGCAAACAACACCTCTGTCAGCAAGTACCATGGCACCAGCTTCTAGCCTTCTTTCTCCTGTTTCCAAGTACATATTTGTCAGTTTACTCTACATACAACGCAAATTCTGCTTTTGAAAAAGATTTACCTGTTTCTTGATCAGAAGTAACTGCAGCTGTCAAACCAACTCCAGAAGAACCACGACCAGTAGTTGATATTGCTAATGGAGCAATATTCATAATTGCTCTCAGCAGCTGAGACTTGGCAACAGATGGATCACCAACCATCATCATGTTTATATCACTAAATACAGTAAAAATGGTTGCTGTGAGGACTCAAGAATCAATCTCATATGGAGAAGTTACTGTACACAAAAAAGTTCTACTATAGCTGTCTGAAGCAACTGAAAAGTAAAAAGGCTGGATTCACATGGTCAAGCAGTAATGCTAGCAATGGTGCTAAGGACAGTAAAAGGACGCTAACATAAGGCCGAAGAGCTCATCTTACCCTCTTAAATGAGTTCCATTTTTCAAGTTCTTTTCAATCCCACCGAGCATGAGCAGAACTACTGCTTTCTTTATCCACAAATGCCCATAAATTGACGGAGCCAGTGAATTAGCAAGTAGGTCAAAAGTATCATCTCTACCACATATATTCTTGATGTCTTTCAGGACTTTCTCCGTGTAGTTTGGCGCATTTGCTGACTTGTTAAGGAGAGACACATTGTTAGCTATGAGGATTGTTCTGCACAACAAAATCGGTGGAGAGGATTAAAGACAGAAAACAGTGGTTAACTACTCAAAGGGTAGTATTTTACTTTAAACACACAACCTGAATACCCCGTTCATGCTTCCTTGGCTTTTACTAGGAAGAGCTTTGTATACCCCAACAACTGCTACACGGTCTCCGGGCTTGCATGAATCAACAAGATCATCCTCCACAACTATATCCACTGTTCGAGGAAGTTGACCAGGAGCAGAATTTTCAGGAACCTCTTGCATTGATAAAGTTTGGTGATCTTTATATGTGCACAGCCCATATTCTGTAACTAGCAAATTTCCATTATCATCCTGCAACATAATCATTCTTGTAAAATTTCTTTTTGCTAAATAAAACACAAACAAAATTACACTGTAAATCAATTTATTATTACCCGTGTCGGGTACACGGAACCAGTTGGCAGACCAACATTCGACGTGATATCTCTGTATTCACGGGCCATGAATTTCTCAGTTGTCGGGCAAAAGTGGACACTCTTTACTACCTTTGGCCTCACAAGAGAACCTATAGATGTTGAAAGTAATAGTTTTCATCAATAAGGTTAACTAAAATAGTCAGTTAGTAAGTAGCCTCAAAGCTAAGGACTCGATATAAAACAAGAAAGCAATTTATAACTCAACAAACTACAGACAATGTTTATAACTCAATAATTTTGTTGATGACAGGGGATATCTGTGATGTAACTTGTGTCTCTCCTTTTACTAATAAATGTAATTGTTTAATTGCAAATATAGGATGGAAAAGCCAATGGAGAATAGATATGATTCTGATAATGAAAGAGAGTGATTAAAGATAGTGGATATACTTCAGTTATAAACAACAAGAAATAATGAAAAATACATGTGTCTTATATTCATGCATACTTCAGACTGCAGATATAAGCAGGAAAAATCAAGAGGAAAATTGATGCTAATAAGGAAACAGAGCAACAGAAGACAACACATTCAAATAACAACTTGATATCCATTATTCGAAATTGGAGCATAAAGCATGAAAAGCATCGTGGTTCAAAAGAAATCTCTACCAAACGTGACAGTCCATAAGCAACTTTTGTTTCTTGTCTCACTAGAAGACAGGTAGCCAATCTTTTTCCAGTTTCAACCAGCAAATTGCACGCTAGTTACTGAAACTAATAGAGATCCAAAGTGCTTCTAAGAATATGGTGCATTTTCTGAAAATAAGGAACACAAAAATCACGAGTAGAAATGGATAAATTGGATATCTCTTGTACAGTACAGCTACTTAGGACTCAATTATAGCTCTTGCCTAATAAGTTGAACCCTCTTTTTTTGATTTTGCACCGGGTGTCCGAGTCTCTTCGAGACCCGACTAATCCCGAGGGTGCACAGGTACTCGGCAAGGAGTTTCCCGCAAGTGCACCACGGTTAATTCAGGTTTTACCCAGTCCGATGGCCCTTATAAATTGTTTGCACCCAGTGGGTTTCGAACTTGAGACCTTGAAAGGGAGCAAACCCCAAGGCTCAAGTCAATTGCCACTAGGCCAACCCCTGAGGGTTCTAATAAGTTGAACCCTCTTGTAATAGAACTATAGTCCTAGAAAGTTGAGTGTTCTAGTCCGTTCACTAGCAACTGATACTGATTTAGCATGCCCCCCTACAAGGGAGCAACTACTAAATCACCTTAAATCCAATCACTAGACATATACAAGTCTTCCCCTGTCGGTTGGACATGGATATGTTCTAATGGTCATTCCAAGTGGAAAATCACTACCAACATACAGCTGTCAAACACATATAAGCTGTATCATCATATCCAAGCCTTTGTGGCATAATGTAAAACAACTAGCACACCAGTTAAATAGTTCTCTCTTCTCATTGTTTTTACCATTATAAAAGCACTTTCTTTGAAAAGTATTCATCAATGTTTTCACCATAGAACCTAAATTATCAAAACTTGCAATACCGAATGACTCGGAAATTATTAGTCCTTCCTACTGATTCATTAACAACATCAATTAAAAACAAACTACTTCATTGGAAAAATTGTTGATATCATAGCACATGTGAATAATTCAAAATCTACAGTTTACACTGGCATAACACCACAAAGTCAAACCATATATGAACTAGAAATGAGCACTATAAGCAGATTGGAAAGTCATACACTTGGTAACAATTCCTTCAACGCAGACCATGGAACCAATGAAACGGGACAAAAGCTCTCTTGGGGTCACTCTCCTTGAAACAAATGGACCAGTAAACCCAACCAACACTTGCTCTCCTTCTTTAAGATACTTGGGATTATGGGTCCGCATCATATCTGTTAAAGAATCAACCAATGGTTGCATATATTCACTTGGATTCTGAAGTAGCCTACACAATTCAAGAAAACGAAAAAAATTGACAAACTGGAAACTAATGGCAACAACCCTAGCTAGTACTTCAAATACTCAAACAAACAAAAAAATCATTGAAAATCATGTTCTTTTCCAGCATTTTTTCCATCAAGTTGATCATGCAAGCTAAGAAACTGGCAAAAACAAAACATCAAGCCTAGGTAGTAGTTCATTTTCAAAAAGGTAACCACAAATCAGTATTTGATTTTATTTTTTATTCAAATTATACAAGCCAAATCACATCACTAAAGTTATGAAAAAGAGGAAACCTGCGAGCCAAATCGGAGCCTTCTCTGTCATTGTAGAAATCAGAGAGGTCCAAAACGACACGACGCCTATTATTGTTGATCATTGAGTCAAAATCCTTCTTCAGCTCCGTGTCCAGCTCCTGCAAAAAGTGAATCAGCAATGGCAAATATAACGGAAAAAATCGAGTACAACTCACAGTCCGTCAAATTACACAAACTATATCAAACGGAAATAATGTGGAGAAAGAAATATAAAAAGGTTATGGAGAAAATCTTACAGTTTGTTCAAAGAATTTGAGGAAAGTTCGCTTGTGCGATGCCCTAACTTCATCGCTTAGATCCATGGCTGATTGAGAGAGACTGAAACTGTGTCTGTGAAGAGAGGGAGAGAGAGAGAGAGGGAGAGTTGTGAAAGTTGAGATTTGGGGGGTTTGCGTCTTATTTTAGAGTTAGGGTTCGGAATTTGGCGGGAAATGAAGGGTTGAGGTTGGCGGGAAGGAGGAGGGTATTTCGACACGAGGAGAGAGAGTCATTCGTCGAGAAAGAAGATAGTATTATTTTTATTTGGCATAATAGCCTAAATGACACTTATATTTATGTCACTTAGTCATTCCGATCCCTAAAGTTAATGAAGTTTTATCTATACACCTCTACTCGTTCAAAAGTAATATTTTAAACCTCTCTGACCATTGACCTAGCCTATGTGGTATTTGCTTTGCTGAGTTGGATAAAATGCATGACTACACGCTTTAAAAAGCGAGTAAAAGTTTATGATTCTAATTTAAAATACCAAAAAATAAAAAGAAAAGAAAAAATAAAGGGGGATTAACACAGTGAAGCATTTAAAGTGAAAAATCCAGCCATCCAATTCAAAATGTGAACCGTGGAGATTATTCTCCATCCCAAGGCGCACCTTCCGTCCAATTTTCAGCCAGTTCTACCGTCAAAATCACCAGCTCCGACCAAATGAAAAACTCCGGCGAGCTAGCAGTTATGGCGCAGAAGGCTACAAGTCATCCATCTCCAAAAGAAAGGTACCAAAAGGTTCCTCGTGATGACGATAACACAATGGAACCATCAATTTTACATGTGTATCAACCAATAGAGCCAATTTTGCAATCGATGATCATCAACAAGTCATCTTCTCCAAGTGCTCGACCAAATGACTCCATCGTTTCTGAGCCGATTGAGAATTTACAACCAATTGGAAACGACTCCACACGTCCCAAAGATCATTTCTGCACAGTTGCAGATCCAACCAATGTGACAAAAAATCACCATGATCGCCGGCAAAGCTTAGAGCTGCACCATTTGGTCGGGGAAGGGGTTACATGGATAATTAGCACCCAAAACCAATGCCAATCGCTTCCTGCATCTCAGGTGAATGTTCCCAATCCCTCAAACCAAATTTTGCAAGGCTTGATCTCCTCGAATATTAAAAATGGTTGTTCTTGATAGAGAGAGAAAGGCATGAATGTGTTTGTGATTTCTTTTTCAAAATTAGTTTTGTGAATAAAAATAATGACATGGAATATTTATTTGACGTGGATAATACAGTGAGACGATTGAGGAACACACACGGTCAGAGGGGTTTAAAATATTACTTTTGAACGAGTAGAGGTGTTTGGATGAACCTCCATTAACTTTGGGGACCGGGATGACAAAGTGACACAAGTATAAATGTCATTTAGGATATTCTGCCTTTTTATTTTATTATTTAGAAATGAAACATCCTCTAAAATATTTTAAAGTAAATTTTTTTGATCTTTTTGTATCTCTAAGTAGTTTATGATAACATCAAAATTTAAAATTTTGTGATTGATTTACCAAAAACTAGATTTGCTTATGGTTTCTTTTTAGAACGAGAAAGATATTTTTAAAAATTTTGTAAATATAACATATAAGCAGGGGCTGTCCGACAAATTTTGTGGCCTAAAGCCAAACTTTACGAGGGGGCTTAACTTTTTAAGATTTTTATTATTGTTTATTTGAAGTCTATACTTTTTAGTTTTTCTTAGATACAAAATTACTAATAATTTTCTTATAATCAATCACTCCTAATAAGTATTTCTTAATTGCCATTATAGCTAATCAATTTAACCTTTCTTTTGACCATGTTATTTTTAGATAAGATTTTATTAATTTTAGTTTTGAAAACTTAGACAAGAGGGGTTGCTCTGATGGTAAGCAACCCCCACTTCCAACCGAGAGGTTGTGAGTTCGAGTCTCCCCAAGAGCAAGGTGGGAAGTTCTTTTTGGAAACAGCCTCTCTACCCCAGGGTAGGGGTAAGGTCTGCGTACACACTACCCTCCCCAGACCCCACTAAGTGGGATTATACTGGGTTGTTGTTGTTGTTGTTGTTGTTAGTTTTGAAAACTTCTTTTCGATTAAGCAACATTAACATGAGTTATGAATATTATTGCATAAGCAATTTAGGCATTTGTAAAAAAAAATAAATCTTTTTATTTGATTAAGTGTATCAATTAAACTGTTATCTTTTAATTTACTATTTTCTAAATACTTTTAATTCATAAAATAAATCTAAACCATCAATATCGAATTGATTATTATGCTTTACGAACATTTAAGATTAAGACAATATTTTTTTAAATTTCCAACATCTAGTGATCATAGCTTTTACTGTCATATAGAAAATCAAAAATATTTCATATGCTTCGAATTGTTCAAAATCTAATAGCATTGCCGATTATGTATAAAAGCAATCAACTTTAAAGGACTCTTCGAAAAATTTTATCAACATTCGCATCAAATTGTTGCTTCTTATATATCAAACGTTTCTCACGTAATTTCGGTTTGATATTCATTTCAAGTGCAATTTCTTTGGTAAAAGTTCATAGCAGTTGCATCCTTCTTTTTTATATTTGTTAAGATTTTTTTACTTTACAAAACTCTTTTTTAAACGTACATATAGTCTAAATAGGTGTAAAGAAAAGAATACTTTATGAAACGGTTATTTTACTTGCTTTATGATAGGGCAAAACTAAACGATCGCTCAATTCCCCTTATTCATGTTGCAGATTTTTCTCCTTTTTTGTTTTTCAGTTTTGTCTATCTTACTTTTTCCTATCTACTTGAGTATTATTTTACATTATCTATATTCAATGATTTATTTAATTTTTAAATTGCATAGTTGACTAATTTCAAAAGGTCGGAATGAATATCTAATGGCACCATTTATTGTGTTGTCACACTTGTATACCCTTCTTGTATATATGCTAGTTAATTTAATAAGAAATATGATAGAATGGTAAGTATCTCTTCATACTTAGTTAGAGATTTTGAATTCGAGTATATATATATAAAGTCATCTTTATTAAGGTATTTTACACCTCATGTGGTACTATCCGCACGAATTCGGATTTGCTCGCGCCCAATATGAGTGTACCGAATACTAATTGGGAAACAAAAAAACCTATGTTTCATAAATTTTGTGAAGATCAGCACCGACCTCATAAATTTTGACCCGCTATCACCCACTTTCCAACCAAAACTTGTCCCCATGGCCCCTTTCGCTTGACAATTTGAGCCTAGAAAAGAACCTCTCAAAACGTTTTTAGACAAAATTGTAAGAATATTTGCTGACAAATAGCAGCATTAGGTCTTTTACACATAAGGCAAGAAAATATTTATATACCTAGCCAAAAGCCCTTAAATATGGTAACAACAATCATGCTTGTGCTTTATATTCTTAAGCAATTTCAGTTACATAATTCTGCTTAATTAATAAAATAAGTTATTATAGTCACCTAATCTTCTAAATCGTAACTGACGCATACCAGTTATTACATATGGAAAAATTTTATTATAAAAAGAGATGGGAGCCACGTTAAAAGCAAACAACAGAAAGTTCTTATATACTTCTTCTGCCATGGATAAAAGAATCACAATTTTGGTTCAGCATAGCGGTCAATGGGATATGCAACACACGTTTAAGAATTTTAGTGTCGATGGGGTGTTGATTAGTATGGAGTGGGATTTTAAATCGATTCGTTCGGAGATATCAAAGATACTTGGAGTCGACACACAAATTAATACAATGGATATTGGATATTCTGTGAAAGAGAATTATCCACCGATGAAAATATATGACGACAGGAGTTTGGGCTTGTACATGGAATTGAAAAGCAAAAATTTATGCTTCACTGATTATCCATTGTGTATAACATTTGAAAAGAAGGTTGACGATGGTACATCCGCGAATCCAGTTGTTAACAAGGCAAACTCCACTTCTTTTCAGAATATGTCAATGGTTAACAATCTGGAAATCGTTGAATAGACTAATTCCGGAAACAAAGAGGACTATGATGTTATGCAGATTGATGAAGAGTGCATAATCCAAATCAGTACACATCAAGAGGTTAATGAAGGGCAGTTGTACAAAAATAAGGATATACTACAAAACGTTATGAAACATCTTGCAATCCGAGAGAAGTTCCAATTCAAGGTTGATCGTTCAAATAAAACAAGGTACTTGTAAAGTTAACGAATGATTATATACAATTGTAGGATATGCTTTGTAAGTTGTAATTTAAAAATAATAGTGGTAATCTTTTCGACCTTTCACTGAATATATGTTTGGAAGTGGCCGGCTGACGATACATGTATATACATAATTGTATTAAGTGAACTTAATGCTTTGTAAATATAGTATTTGTTAACACTATATTCCCAAATAATACAAGTAAAGGGTATAAATTTAGTATAATATTTGTGTAAAAAGTTTAAACATATGGTTTTAAATATATGCACAGACGTTTAATAAAATGGCATGTGTATGATTTATATGTGATGTCATTTAATACATTCGAATTTTTTACCTAGTTAGTGAATTAATTTATATATTTGAAACCACAAAAAGTAATTTAGGTATTTATACTGCAGGTATTATCTTGTATGTGTGGATGATCAATGTTCATGGAATCTTAAGGCATCAAGCCTAAACACCTCGAATATATTTAAGGTGAGAAAGTTTGAAAAAGTTCACACTTGTGGAAATAATTCTAGATTATTTTCACAGCGACAGGCTACCTCTGATCTCGTTGGAAGTCTGATAATGAACAAGTTAGATGATCCGAAGTTGGAGTATACTCCAGCAGAAATACAACGTGACATAAAGAGGGATTATGGAGTTGATTTGAACTATATGAAAGCATGGAGGTCACGGGAAAAAGCTTTTGAAATGTTGAGGGGCAAACCAAGCGATTCGTATAATAAGCTGCCAAGTTTTTTGAATATGTTAATGCATACGAATCCTGGTTCAGTGACAAGGTTGGAAAGGTCAGATGACGGGTGCTTCTTATATGTATATGTAGCACTCTTCGCATCAATTAAAGGATGGGAGTATTGCATGCCTAATGTTGTTGTCGATGGTAGCTTTCTAAAATCAACATACAGAGGAACCTTACTAACGGCCTGCACACAAGATGCAGCAGGTGAGTTGGAGTAAACTTTCATATTTAAAAATTATTTCAAGTACAGAACTGTGTATATAATATACCCTAAATAAACTGAATATTTCGATGGTATAACAGTTTCAACATGTAGTTTAGTATAAATCATGTATATAATTTATTAAATATGCATTTTTATCGAATAAATATTCTTTATCGTATTTGATATGTTGTATAATTTACGTTTTAAATGAAGTTAATTTTGTAATGTTCAATAAGGTAAAATATTTCCGCTCGCATATGCTGTGGTTAATTCGGAGAATGATGCATCATGGGAGTGGTTCTTCCGGAATTTGCGAGAAACATATGGTATAAGGGAAGGAATGTGCATCGTATCTGACAGGCATGAAAGCATTTTGAAGGCAACGTCAGTTGTGTATCCAGAAGTGCCTCACTGTGTATGCATATTCCATCTATGGAACAACATAAAGTTGAGGTTCAAGAAGAGCCAAAAAAAAATAAGGCCCTTATTTTTTGCTATGGCTAAAGCATACACAATTGAGGAATTCAACCAATACATGTCAGAAATATGTCATCTTGATGGGAGAGTTAAAGAATACTTATTTGACATTGGATATGATAGGTGGTCTGTAGCGCATTCAATAGTTAATAGGTCCATGGTTATGACATCAAATATTGCGGAATCCATGAATTCAGCGAATAAGGCGGCGAGGGAACTACCTATCTACGATCTGCTTGACTACTTGATGAAGCTGGTTGCGGCTTGGAATAACACAAACAGAAATGGAGCACTGGCAACTGGTACAACACTTAGCACAAAGTATGAAATATTGTTAAGGGAAAAAATCATTGCGTCGAGAAGCATGACGGTAAGTTAAATTGACATGTAAGGTATAATTTTAGAATATGTACTGATATTTGAGTGTAATGTAAAAAATGTTTCTAATATATTTCCATGAATATAATATACTATGTATCTCGCATATAATGAAATCATTTGTATACAACTTACACAGTGGAATATGGATTATCCTAAGCATAGAACAAAGCAGCAGTGCTTGTTTAGTTTTCTGGATATGAATTAGAAAATCTTATCCTATCTGTTGCCCTCTTATAAAAGTAATGCTTTGAGATATTTAGACATTTTCTGCTTTGTTCATATGTCCACTATTCACTGGTATACATGCTTATAGTGTGAAAATCCTTCTAGATGTATTTTGGAGTAATTGAAATGCTTTTATGGGGCCAGCAATGATCTTTGAGGTTCATGTGCTAGAAAGTATATGCTGATCTTGGATTTTTTAAGAATCAATTATTACTTCTCTCTGTATTTGTTGAATGTCTGCTGAATACTGATTTTGTATTATTTGGTATAATGTAGGTTACTCAATCAAATGAACACTTGTATACAGTCGTACATGATAGGAGGCGATTTGTGGTGTGCATGCAGGAAAGAAAATGTAGTTGCAGAAGGTTCCAACTGGATGTGATACCATGCGAGCATGCCTTGGCGATCGTGACAAAATACCACATGGATGAATACAAATATTGTTCGGTATACTGTAGCAAGGAGTACATGCTGAAGACATATGAATTTCCGGTTTATCCAATTCCTGACGAAAGTCAATGGGAAATTCTTGAATTTGTCTTAGGGGATGTGGTTAAGCCACCAAATGTGAGAGTTAAACCTGGCAGGCCAAAGAAGTCGAGAATCAAAGGTGCCGGTGAGTTCCAGGAAAAAAGGTGTAATATTACATGTGGTTTGTGTGGACATCAAGGGCACAACAGAAAAACCTGCAGGAATCCTCCGAAAAAATGTATTTAGCTCTTACACTAGTTGTCTAATGATATCTCCAATGAGAAGCTTAGTTCAAGCATAAACAATAGTTTAATAAAAAAAAATGCATTATGTATTAGGACTGATCGATTGGGCTAATATGAATGGAGAAATATACATGGCAATATAAATGTTGCTATTTTCATATTTACTTCTTATGTCTTCTATCAGCTTATTATTGAATAATTCACGTGTGCAAAAATACAAATAGGCGGCACAACACAAAGTTCAGTTTTATCCATATCAGTATTTTGTAGTTCTAGATATTGACTTCTGTGTATCAATATTTTAGTTCATAGATAGTCATAGATATTGACTTGTATATTAACAAATCTCGTTTATATGTTGATATATTTCTGACTGTAGTATCAATATTGAGTCGCATGAGCTGCCATAGGATTACAATAGAATGTGATTTTAAGATAATTTTGTACTTAATTGCTTTTGAGTGACTGCTTCTCCCACAGCTAATAGGTAATGCATTTCCTATGTAGTTAGCCATCAGTTCCTCTTGCTTGCGTTACTTATTTTACATTGAGTAACCTTCCCATCTTGCAGCTCTTGTGGTCACATACGTCTCTGTTTGTGTTGATACAGCGAGAGGACGTTGCTTTTGTAGGCTCTCAATGCGTGGTCCATCAATACATAGCAGTCACTTGAGCAATATATTTGGGATTGGCACGTTAGTGTAGCACGATACAGTTTTGTTGATGATCTTGCAAGTAAGAGAGGCTTTTCAAGTAAGAGAGGCTTTTCATCTGGTACAATCAATTGGGATAAAGGGAGTATGCAAAGGACTCAAAAATTAACATACGTGATGCAGCAGGAAAATAGTGTGGGAGATACCCAGGGGCAGAACTAGCGATGGGCAGAATAGGGGTTGCCTCGGAAAATTACAATGTATATACTATAGAAAATATTCTCATATCTTAAGATTCAGTAGCTCCATTATTTTGTTTGAAGATATATGCTCAAGTCAATTCCAAAGTGTGTGGTGTCTCATAAGCAGGACCAGGAGAAAGGCAGCTAATGCCTAGTAGCATTAAGTTGCAGTAGGATACAAATGAAAAGTTCCACAACTTTATAAGATTTGCGAGGATGAATTCTGTTAAAGTGAGGATAGATGTTGAAGATAGATGTTGGCTGGGTTGTACTTTAACTGAATTCTGTTAAAGTGAGGCTGTATAATTTCACTGATTAATACCGTAGCTTTGTCAGTATCCCAGCAAATTCATTCACTTTCAAAATAAGTTTGAGTTGTGTATCTCACTATCAGATATGCCTGTAATTTTCATTCTTCAATTTATACTACCAATGCTCAATCCTATGAGATTATAGGATTAGTTTCAACTTACGTACTTGTAAAACATACGATTGTTAAAGTAAGAAATATGCTATATATGTGAATCATAAATACTATTTAGAAATCATTCTGCCAAAGCAGTATCAAGTGTTTATTGCAAAGTAGATAATGAGAATCCTAAGATAAAAGAAATGTTGAAAAATAACAAAAAAGTGCTGCAGTATAATTTCACGTTATAATAACACTGCCTTGCTTCAGAAAAACTGATATTGTTATATGTTTGAAAATTCTTTTTCAAATATATACTTCTTTTTGGTTTATTATGAAGATTTGCAAAATCTGCAATCAGTTGAAAGCTGGTTTAGTTACAACATGTTATTGAAGGTATAATTTATCCGTATATCTGGTCGCAAAACACTTTGGGAGTTTGGATTTTAATGTGGAGTTCAGTAATGATGTTTCATCAATTTATCCGTATATGTGGTCGCAAAACACCTTGTCTGTAGTATGGGGTTTCATCAATTGTCCTCCTAACATAATCCAAGAAAGGCTGAGGTGTCCGAGGAGAATGTTCGTTTACTACAGCAATACTGCTTCGTTCAGGAGTTGCAGGAGCAGCTACCCTTGGCGTGCCAGGAGGAGCAGTTGGTTGAGCTGTTACAGGTTGGTCCAAGTAACAGGTTGAGATCTCACAATTGTATCCTTTAGTAATAGGTTGAGTTCCGCTTCACAACAGTTATGTAGTGTACTGTAGGAACCCCTTACGTCACCTTATTCTTTCACACATTGATCCCATAATGTTTTTAATTGTAAAGTCCAACGTGCGCCCACTATATTTACTGCTATAATCACTCAGAGATTTATCCCACACTAGCAATAACTTGGGACTTGATATTGGCGTGTCCCTGAGATTCTTGTAATGCTTGGACTTGCCTGTATATTGATCTTGTATAATGGTAAAAGAGTTTCTTTTGAATTGCCAGTTGAGATCAGATAAGAAATATGTTTCTTTGGGACATTGTCCTCACTTTTGACATATCATTGGAGAGAATGGGATAGCTTTGGAAAGAACTTATAAGCTGCATATTTTTTTGGTTCAACCATCTTGTTTCTAAACTCACTGCCACGACAAATTCAGATTCACAGTAGAAAGTGCACATGGTCCATTACACAATACTCAGTGGTATAAGTTGCAGCTCCTATGCGCGTAAAAATATCATCTCATAAAGTAAAGCTAAGCCAAGCCATTAAATTTTTGAGTCTAAAATGCAAATCAAATAATATGGCAAAGAAATGTTAAACATAGATTGGTCTTGAAATTAGCTCTTCAGACTGAAAACGACTATAGGGTAAATTCCTTGTAATCCTCACGTTATACATTCAAGAATTGAATTTATAATCATCATAAGTGAATCTATGGATTAATGGATAAATCTATGTTATTACTTTATTTCAGTTGTTTAAGAAAACACTTTACTACCGAAAAAATCAGGTATAAAGTATATGTTGTCCGGAAAAAGAATTCCAAATAAGCAGATACTTACAAATCAAAACTTGACAAAAAATACCTTGTCTCGAGTTATCCCAAAAAATACGTGGAAGAAATATATATTACAGGTAGTTTTTCATTGTTGGTATATAGAGTTATCCCAATTTATACATTTTCAGAGTATAAACATATACTCTAGATACCAATAAGTGATAAGTCTAATGGTTGGGAAGTATGACAATTGACAATCGTATTGAATGGACTCTTAGTCAATCGATATCTCTGAACTTTACTGTCTATTTTTGATATTTCTTTCTTTCCTTTTCCTCTCTACATGTGCGTACAATTATATGTTCTTGATGGGTGTAAATGGAGGATGGTACATCCAGGATAAACAAGTGACGATAAATGGTAGTGAGCTTGAAGGGTGATACACTCATACCCCTGCAATGTTGAAGGAGGACAAAACTTAGCTGATGATATGAAGCTAAATAGCAGAAGAGTTGTTGCGAGGCGTGCGTGAAAAATTCAACACGCTGGCAAAGGTAAATGCCTAAGATTTTTGCGTCATGGACTTTGTTTCAGTGCTTCAAAAAACCACTCACTTTGTTTCACGCTTGTACAAACATATAACTTTCAATTGCATCAAAAAACCACTCACTGCTTAGTCTTATGAAATAGTACATTATTAAACTTCTCAAAACGTATCCTTAAAGAAAGTTATAACCAAAGTGCAGATCCACTTATTCAAAAAAAGAAACACTTATATGAAATGCAGCTGAAACAAAATAAAGCAGTACTACATAAGGTAGTAAAGCTACTAATTATTGATATCCACACGACCCTTTTATTTAGTTTTCATCTGGACTTCTGCTTCACTGACGACTAGCTGTTCTTGCTTCATTCTTCCGTAATTCCACAATAGCGATGCGAACCTTTTGCGTTCAGCTGTTATATCACACACATTTTTTATAACGCTTTGACCACATATGAAGGACTCTGCAAACATCGCCACAAGCACACCTGATTCGCTGCATTTTAAGCATACCAAATATTTTCTTTAAAAATATTTATTGAACACTAATGCACTATGTTGTCCATCTAAAGTATAATATATAAATATATTAGAGAAATACTTACACGTCATGCTGCACCGGCAAACCATCAATCATTACAACTTCAAATGGTTCTTCCTTTGTCTTATCCTTGTATGATCCCTTAGAGATCTCGATATCATTCCTTTTGCCAAAAAAACCAAGAGCGAACAAAAAGTATGGGATAGTAACAGCATATGCATCTACTGCTTTGCGAACTTTGGATTTGTGAGATTCATCTTCCTTTGAGTCATAAACAAATATGCACCTTTCTTTGAAAGACATTATTGCTAGTAACCAATAATCATTGTAAACAATATTTATGGGAAATAAGACGTGGTCGACCATGTGCCACGGGCTGTTACAAAGCATTTCATCACCAAGAATGTAACGGGCTATATCGTGCTCAGGCTTCAAAATAAGGCTGTTTTTATTGTGTGTAATAAACTTCTTATACAGAGCCTTAATCTTCAAATCAAATAGATAATCGGTACTCGTGAACTTGATGTCAACATTAGGATCATATTTTCCCTTTTTCCTCAAATAGTAAAACAAGACGTCCATATGCTGTCAATAATACAAAAAGATCGATTATACCAATATGTACAATCACAAGATATACTTTGTTAATGCGCAAAGAAAACAAAATTTTTGTACTGGATATATTGATTCAATCTAGTTAATACTCTTAACTTGGATGACAGAATTACATGTATATACTCTTAACTTGAATAACATAGTTAATATTGATTAAATCCAGTTAACACTCAACCCAGTTAATACTCTAAAGGTAGTACGGATATCACTGGATTAATTTCAGTTAATCCAGTTAATACTCTAGAGTTAATATCACTGGATATCACTAAATCCAGTTAATACTCTAGAGTTAATATCACTGGATTATCCAATACAGAATTACATGTATACAAAATTACATGTATACACTTCACTTGGATAATAGAGTGAATATTGATTCATTCCAGTTAGTTCAGTCTAAATATCCGATGAATTTTACGTTAACTTACCGAATCACTTATAGGTTGTCCTTTGTAGGCAAGCTTGTGGAACCATTCCTTCTTTCCAACATGCAATACACCAAATTCAAACATAGGTTGTAATGCATTGACCTTTTTGTCTTATCCAATTTCTGTAATAATAATAATAATTACACAACATCAACATAATAAACTTACAAAAGAAGAGTATGTATCATAACTAAAACGAGTACTCACTTCCTTTTTGTCCTCAAACCCGTAGTAACCCATGTATTGAAATCGCTCATAATCTTTTGGTAATCATCATCGCTAGTAAAATATACAAACGGGTGCCCTCCCGTGACAATAGTCTTCATTGATGATCCTCGAACATAACTAGCACCTGACGAAAAATCAGTCAAGAAAGGTGACTTATAGACTGATGCAGGGCGCCTCTCTCTTTTAGAATATTCTGGGGTATGTTCAGATGCCATAGGATTTGTATATTTAACAATCTGAGATTCGGGGACGTCAACATAATATTCGTCCATGGGATCTTCGGCTGAATATCAGACACAATATTAGCATGTTTACTAACTTAAAAAAAGTAATACACATTGCAGATCTTAAATACACATGGTGAATGTGTATCATCAGTTACACGAGTTAAGACAAAGTTGAACATGAATATGTGTAAAAATGCACCTGTGATTATAAGTAAAAGTTTAACAAAAGTAATAATTTATATATGTAAACATTTAAGGAATATGACTTGGGGATATATATGATATAATTACTAAAATGTTATAATATATCAAGCATACTTACCAGCTATTGCAGGGTTTGTGTATTTAACAATTTGAGATTCGGGGACGTCAATATAATATGACTCAATGGGATCTATTGCAGCTTCGCCAGCACCAATATCAGCATCTTGATATACTTTACACACATTATAAACAGTTCAAATAAATGTTAAAGTTAGAACAATTTGCTACGAATATCACAAATAATGAGATAAGATAGTTGTGTATGTTCGTGATACTACTAAGATATGTTAAATAAATATAAACTGAATACTGTATAAGTGTATGTACAAATATAAGTGAAACCGAAATTAACTAAATACTGTATAAGTGTATGTACAAATATATTAACGTATATTTGTATGTACAAACATATATAAGTGGGGATATAAGTTAAATACTAAATTAAATGAATAGTTTATAAGTGTATGTACAAATATATTATCATATATTTTATTGGTACTAAATACATCGGATATTTATGTGTAATTGTTCCTATATAATACTATATATATGTGTGATTCTCTTATCCAATTTAAGAGTATTAATTGTATTAAATCAATATAAGTGATAAGTGAGTAATGTATACTTAAAACCAAAAGTGGGGATATCAGTTAAATACTAGGGATCATATGTATTATAAATGTTGTGTTTGTTAAAATATAATTGACAGAAAATGAAAGAGATAAATACATATGCAACCAATATATATTATAAGACCAAGGAAATGAAAAATTTATTACCACCAAGCTCATCGTTACGAGCTTCGTTCTCTTCAATATTGTTATCGAAGCGAGATGTTTCATTGTATCCACGATCCACATTTTCCTTCTCATGTAAACCATCAAAGTCATACATGCCTCGTTTGCAAAGTCTTTGCCCCTGTTAGTTTTAAAAAGAGTAATTAAAATTATGTATTTCCAAACTATGAAAGAATTATTACAAATTTCCATAGTATGTCAAACATTTACAAAATTTAAAAGTTGATGGGATAAATACCTCAGAAGCGCTTGAAATATCCACTTTCTTTACCAATGACTCAAAAACATTAACTAATTTAGAATTAGATTCCACAATGAACACATTCAGCATTTGAAGTTCCTTTTTTATCTAGTGAAACAAACAATAATATTAAAAGTATATTTGAAAATAATAATTTAAAAGTTTAACCAATCGGATGCCCATACCGTCTGAAATTCTTCCTTTAATTCCTTCTGACTGTTTGATAGACGTTTAACCTCAGCTAACAAATCCGTACTACCAGGTGCATCCCCTAATTTTGGTTTTATGTATACCTTAGGTGACTGATGCGGAGGAGATTGGAAGTCATCATCACCACGTTCATGTACAAGATCATCTTTGGCCGTTGCATTGTCATCCAATTTGTCAAAAAACTCAAGGACATCCATACTTGATTTCTCAAGTGTAGTTGGGAAAATATTCGTCACCTTCAACTAAGAAGTAATGCAGATTAATATTTTAATGAATATACAAATGTTTAGTGTTTATACTCAAAGTTACCTTTTTGTCAGAAAGTAACTTTGACGCTTCACTTGAAGTAGGATTACTGATCACTTTCCAGCTAAGTATGCGAGGCATTCTATGCTGAACATACACAGCTATCTGATCCTTAGCTCTAGGACAGCATTCATAAAACCATATTTGGAATGACAATGGAAATCCATATAACCTCGAATATTTTTTTGATCTCTTCCCTCGAAAAGCTTTTCTCAACGAGCGGTATGTATCATTAAAAACCAATTTACCCCATGGGTAATTGTCGAATTCACCGGACTCAACCAATTCAAAATGACCAATTGAGACGGGACTATCAGGAAGCGATGAAAATAAAAAGAATGTATGAAGTACAACACATCAATCTTCACTGCATCATGATCAGATGACCATCTCTTTTCTTCAAAACAATCAATTATAGCTTGACTATTAAGCTTCTTAATTCCTTGAAAACAACGTTCAATCAAGGCGCAACCTTTTGTTGTCATCATAACGTTTATGAGCTACACCGGTACATTTAAGACCGGTGATGAGTGCAAACTCACCAATACCAAAGCGTATTTTACAACCATTCAAGGAGAGCCACAATTCATTTCCATTATCATGAAAAACCTCCCTCAACAATAGAGAATGAATCAAACGAGGTTGCATACCTACTATTGGCAAATCAAGGAAGTATCCGAAACAAGTTTCTCTGAACATTGCAAATTGTCTCGAATTCAGATGTTTCCTCAATGTTTCAACAATGCAAATATTACTGGTGGCACCAATCTTTAATTTATAATGATCTTGTGGTTTGAAATAAAAATCCCAAACCTGCATTCAATAATAATATACATTTATTGATTTAATAAATTTTAAAAATGTTTCATGGCTTAAACAGATATATATTGGATAAACAATTACACAAAATTAGAGACAAAACAAATGGATATCCAACGTGAAATTCACTAAGCTATGCATATAGGCTTGTATCCCAAATAAGTTTTTAAATTGGGTTTATTATGAAGGTTTTTAAGACTGTAGTCATGTGTAATACATGTAAAGCTGATATACAAATTTTTTTAAGTGTATCATTTAACTGCACTTATATGATATTTAGATAAAGGTGTTGTACCATAAAAATAATTTGATTATTGAGGGTTAAAATTATAAATGTTATAATTCATGTATAAAATATACATGAAATAAATCTATATGCCAATAAGTTATTACTCCCTAGGGTTGTGAACTACGCGAACCTACTGAAAATAAATGTGATAAATATAACAAGTATAATAATGTTTAATCAAAAGTTAATACAAACATAAAATACCTTAAGATTCGGTGTTTGTTCTCTTGCTTCATCAACCTTTTGCCTTTTGTTGTGCTTCAGAGAATCGGATGGTATATCCTCAAATACATCATCTACATCTTTTTCAAATTTTTTATCCCTAAACTTTCTTATCCTGTTATGCTTCTTTGTATCCAATATAACTATATTTTCTTTTGCAACTCGATTAAAAAAATTTGGAGTAAAACCCGGCACACATTCCTCCGGCCTCTCAAAATTTTTCTCAAATGAACACTCTGTTTGCAATCGCCTCTGGTTCGGCCGCATCCGGTTCCCATTCCTTGCAGGAGTATCTTGCAACAAATCAAAAGTAGGATGAGTAAGAGGTATGACATTCTCATCACTGTCTGATGTAGAATCAGAGTAGGTATCCCTAATAGCCTTTACAGCCGAGACATTCATTTTCGAACAACTACCCCAATTATTCTTCGATTCTGTCGTCAATTCTTCTTTTAACTTTGACATTGTTGCAGATTTTATGAAAACACTGTTGGAAAGCCTAATAGTAATAATACAAAATAGATATATAACTCAAATATATATACATACCATTTCTACAGATTGTGGATGTTATTTGGAGGGATTGATTGAGCAAATAGATGAAATCATGGACTAAATCTCCGTGAAATAATCTTCAAAATTAAGCGAGATCTCAAACAATTGATCGAAATTTCAGATGAGTGGAGCGAAATCTTTAGGAATTTTTGAAATAATTGAGCCAAATCTCCTTGATTTTTCAGAATAATTGGGAGAAAATCGGAACTTCCATATTATGGTACCCGTGATTTACTATTGTGGACAGATTGAGAGGAAAATTCGTGACTAATTTAGTGTATATTTTGATAGCTTGATTGTTTGGGGGAAAGAAGATGGTAGAAGGAGATAGAGAGTGTATTGATTTGTTTTACGAGGAGAGAGAATATCAAATATTGCACAAATCCCATGATTTGTGCCTTTTGCAATGGTAATTAATTATTTAGTTATTTTTATGATATGCTGTAAAAGTAAAAAAAACTTCCCTTTATGTAATAAATAAAGATTAGTAACATTTTTTAAAATATTTTTCTAAAAGTGACCTGCAATGTATATTTCTCTAATATTTTCCCTTTGGTTAAAGTTGATTTGGACTCTTCATACTATTAGTGAGTCGTGTGAGTAAGATTAATTGAATGAGACGTGAATTCATTGCAGATTTTTCAAACTTTGAAATTATTTCTAAAGTTGGTATATATTATGGTAGGTTATTTATATCACGCTCTTTTGTATTTATGACAAGGTTTGATAAACACTCAACTCAAGATAAATGACCATTTTACCTTTGGCACAGACATTAAGTAAATTCGAATTCCTAGAGAAAAAAAAATGTATTCACTAAATTAACCTTAATTAATTGTGACCTTGGTACATTAAATAAGGCAAATTTTAAAAAGTTAAAATGAAGTCCTTCTTGATTATATAAATGAGTCACTTATTATGGAGTGCGGTAAGTATTTTTTAAAAGATTGAACCGGACTACCATAAATAAATTTTACTTATCCCATTACAATCCTTGATGTTTTTTGGAGTACTTATTTATTATTTAGAAAACGAGACAACCATATTGGTTTGATTTAGTAGCACTAGCGCGGGCCCCAGAAATATTTCTTCATTAAAACTCAAAGTCAAGTCTACAAGAGCCCAAGTACCTACAAGCAATTCAGAAACATGTCATTTGAATCTTAAATTTCTGATTTCTATAAATTTGACAAGTCTTCTTCAATCTAAACATCTCTATGCAAAAACAAAAATTACTTTCTCCTGTCTCTGGGTACCACGAAGCATAAATATGCTCCAAAAGACCATAGCATCTTTCAAATAATTCAAAACCCATCGCATTGTTGTCTAATCAAGCTGTGAAGGTCCAAAAGCTAATTTAAGGAGTGAAAACGCATGCGAAAAGTAAGAATGTTCATTGCTAAGAACTACAAGAATTGACAATTGTTCATCTCTCGCCGCACCTTGTTTATAGCCATATTATGGAGATGAAACAGCCTCTGTTCCACAGTAATTCTCTATATTATGCCTCCACAAAAGGAGAATTGCTCTTTGCTGAAGTGAGCTGGATTAAGGCTTGAATGCAGAAAAGGCGACGACAGAGTTGTGACCACCAAAACCAAAGGAATTTGAGATTCCTGCATATGAAAGAAATAGATGTTACTATATGTCTTTTCTTCTCAAAAATAATTTTGCTATCTTGAGCATTTATTTAGTAAGTTGGAAGTGTTTCAATTATTCCCGAGAACTATTTATTTCAAAGAAGATAGTACAGTGTCATGATTTAAAGTGTATCTTACCAACATTCACTTCATGCTGTTGTTTTTTGTTTGGAACAGTATCAAACTCCACTGAAGGCTCAGGATTCTGCAATGTTCATTAAAGTTAAGATATTTGTAAATGAAGAATGAGCATAACAACCAACATTTCATATCCAAATTTCAGAAGTAGAACAACGCACAAATTGGTTAATTGAAGGATGCACCCAGCCGGTTGTAATAGCTTTAACTGTTGCAATAGCTTCCATACCACCAGCAGCACCCAAGCAATGCCCTATCATAGACTGGAAAAGAATGGAAAACAAAAAACTTGAAAGTTGAACATACTGGCAAAAACTCCAATAAATTTCAATAAATGGAGAGATGCATTACAATGTCGACAAAATTACCTTGGTTGCATTCATTTTGATTCCTGAGGTGTTCTTGAATACCTTTTTAATAGCATTTACCTCGGCTATATCACCAACAATGGTGGAAGTTGCATGAGCATTTATGTAGTTAACCTGAAAAGAAAAAAGAGAAGATCAACTCAGTAACCAAACCCAACTAAGTACAACTTATCAGCAAAATCTACCCAATACAATTATGCACCTCTCCAAAGACTAACATCACCAAAGTTGAATGTTTCAAGTATCCACCTAAACTAGGTTCTAAGATTCTGGATGGCAACGTAAACAGACAATTTCACCTTCAGCCAATTCATCACAGACAACAACAACGCTCAATCCAAACCAGTTGGCATCGGCCATATGAATTCTCAATATCCATTCTGTTCTGCTTGAGCGTCTTAAATAGGATTAGAGATATTCAATGTTTTAAATTTAACCAATAGCAATCAGTACTATACGAAAGGACATCTAGGGTTCTACCAGAATGTGAATGTGGGACTTTGTTAATTCATCAAGAGAATAGTAGGAGAAACATGGAGAAGGTTGTATGATATCTACCTTAAATTTCCTCATTCTTATTTATGGCTGTTCTACCAGTTTGAAGGATGGTAAAGAATCTTGCATTATCTACATCTCAATTCTCATTGTGAAGGCTTTGAGAAAAGTGTGGGACAAGAAAGTCTGCATTTTCTTAGAGCAAAATGATGGCAATAGAGCTGCACCCTTTGCTGATGGCATGCTGATTCTAAACAATTGATGCACCTTAGGGCATTCCTCTGCGGTTTCAAGCAGTGTTAGAGTCATGACTCAACATAGAGGGGTTAGTATCTAGGATGAGTTTTCCAGGCATTTTAGGTGCATTGTGGTTGATGGTGAAAGAATTCAATTTTTCTGATCACCGGCAGTAAAATTGATTAGTTACCTTTCATTTACTCTCAATAAGAGAGGTTTTTATCTAGTAAAGACGGAGGGCAGTAGTCTTTACTTGGAATCTGGAATTTAGAATAAACCTCATATGGGAGGTAGCATTTGTTCTCAAAGATACAACGGGACATGGATGGAAGAGTCTTTGGGCAGAAAATCGACATGGAACAGATTCTGATGCTACAAGAAGTCATTTTTAAACTATTAAAGAAAGAAGATTAACTCGTTCACAATTACTCCCCCATTCAGCCTAAAACTAACACACAAAAATGTCCTACAACGTGGGGTCTGGGGAGGGTAATACGTACACAAGCCTTACCCCTACCCGAAAGGGCAGAGAGGCTGTTTCCAATCGACCCTCGGCTCAAGTGAAAGAGAAGAGAAAGAAGAGAAAAAGAAAAGGAACAACAAAAGAGCATTAGTGACTCCAGCAGAAAATGCATAAACAGATAACTACTAACTACACATAAAATCGTAAATTAAAAGGCATGCAATAACACCTAACAATAACTACCATAGGGAGCACGATACAAAATGCAAGACATCTATGGAGGGCCCTATTAAAGAAAGAAGATTAACTCGTTCACAATTACTCCCCCATTCAGCCTAAAACTAACACACAAAAATGTCCTACAACGAGGCCCATGAGCCATGATAAAAAATCTCTTTCAGGTTAACAGTTACTCTCTCCATTGTAACCTTTCCCTAACAACAGAAGCATTCTGAGAAGCAAACGTATGAAATATGACAGGATCTTGGGTCTGGTGGCCCCAACATAACATTTTGTCATTTTGAAAAAATCTCAAACTTTTCAAGGAAAACAACTAAAGCTGTATGCTCTTTCCGGCATTTCTTTAACCCCTCTCTTTGACTATTGAGTAGAGAATGAGAGTATAACCTCAACTGATAGGAGAGAGAAGCAAATACCTCTTCCGGTGACACTCCAGCATCTTCAAGGCTGCTCTGGATACATGACGAAACACCAAGACCATCAGCTCGGGGATCAGTCATGTGATGAGCATCACAATTAACTGCACCACCCAAATACTCTGCAATTATTGGCGCTCCTCGTTTCATAGCATGCTCCAAACTTTCCATCACCTGCCAAGCATGTCATTCAGTCTTCATAATGACTTTCCAAATGGTGATTATATCGTATAAAGCAACATAATCTCTAGTGCTTAATCTAAATTATGCAGTAACGCACGATGAAAGAAAGCCCAGCAATTCATGGATATCAGTTTATTGCATATTAGTTGCTTCACATTGGAGTCAATTTATGAAAAGCAAACTACACTGGAGCACAGATAACTTGCCCAAAGAAGATACAAATCTTAAATGCACTTCCTACGATCAAAATATGATCATCACTTGCAAGAAACTTACCAAGACTCCAGCCCCCTCGCCCATAACAAAGCCATCTCTTTCTTTGTCCCATGGTCTGGAGGCAGTTTGCGGATCATCATTCCTTTGAGACAAAGCTCTGCATGCCACAAAACCTCCTAATCCAATAGGTATTATGGCAGCTTCAGTACCACCAGCTAGCATCAAATCAGCTTCACCTCTGCGAATGTGATTCGCGGCGGCATAAAAACAATAATTGGAGGTAGCACAAGCAGTTGAGATTGAGTAGTTTGGTCCCATAAAACCAAGATCAATACCAAGCAAAGCAGAACCCATGTTTGTTATGGCATACGGTATAAAAAATGGAGTAATTTTCCTGTGACCCTTTTCAATAAGGTTTTGAACGCCATCTGAGAAAACAGTAAGACCACCCATTCCTGTTCCTACCAGAACACCTGCTCGCTCTTTATCAATCTGCAGTCAGAATATTATAAGTAAACAACCTAGAGTTATTTACTGCAGAAAAGGAACAAATCTAGAAAAACAATGAAAGCTGAACAAGGAGTTATGCTAAATATTAACATCATGTTTTTCAAATGCACCATCAAACATTTGTTTTGCGAAGAAAAGTAGTTTGACTGTTTCTGGAACTCCCAAATGCTCTGGAAGGACTCAGAGGCATATCTAGTGTAGAAGCTATGGGTTTTGCTCATACCCTGTAATATTTTTGCCCAAAAAATCATTAAATATGTATAAATAATAAATTTTGAACCCATTAAATTAGAAAAGATGTTGTAGAATTGCAAATCTAAACCAATAAAGTTTAGATCCTGGATCTGCCTCAGGAAGGACTCGGTTAGAATATTACACATTTTAGGATCACTAAGTTAGTAACTAACATAAACTTGCACAATGAGTGAACACACTTAACTATAAATGGGATTCAACAATCGACATATATATACACAAAAGTTTGTTTATATCTAGTTTGTAGAGTGTAATATTCCGGCGAACAGAATCCAATTGAACCCCCTTCAACACACTTAGCTATGCTACTATATTCATGTTAAAGTAAGCTTTTACCAATATAGTTAAAGGCTTACAAAACCAGAGCAAAAGAGCATAAACAAACGAGCCAAAATACCAAAATAACGAAGGAACAGATCATGCAATCCCAATGACAAAAGCAATAAACTGTATAAAAACGAGCTAAAAGTACCAAAATAACAAACCAAGAAAGCCAAAATAAACACATTATCAGGAAAAAAGCCCACTTTTCCAAAAAATAAAAGTAAAGCAATGGACAAAATAACATGAGCCAAAAACACATCATGCAAGCACAATTCCAGCAAATTCATCATACAGAAAAAACAATGTGACAGATTTACAAAAATTCAAAAGAAGCCCAAACCTTTCCAAGTCTGTCACCACCAAGATCTGCATTTTCAAGAGCTTTCTTCCCAGCAACAATGGCATACCTAAGACAATCATCAAGCCTCCTATCATTCTTCCCATCAATATATCCGTCTGATGTAAACCCACGAATTTGTCCCCCAAATCTTGTGGGAAACTTAGAAGCATCAAAACGATCAATGAGTGAAATCCCACTTTCACCAGCCAAAAGTCTGTCATAGTAAGTATCGACGTCATTACCAAACACAGAAACAAGGCCCATCCCTGTTATAACAACCCTTTTCTTTGGGTCTTTCTCTCTTTTGGGAGCGGAAACAGTGGTAGCTGAAGCTGAAATAAAGGGCACCCTTTTAGCATGACTCAATGGCCTAACATTGGTGAATTGGGGGACGGTTTTTTTGAGTGGATCGAGTGGACATGGACGGAACGACGGAGATTGGATTGATTGCATGGTTTACTGAGGAAGAAGAAGAAGCAGGAGAGAAGAGCTTTCGATGTGAACGATGTGGTTGTACTAATACGCTTTTCCACTAGAGAGAAGGGAAATAGCAGTAATGTTTTATCACAACAAACAGAGCTAAGTATATAAATAGAGGAACACTCATGTTTTGGTGAGAAAGTTTTCGGAATTAGTTGAAATTAAAGCAATTTTGTAAAACATGAACAAGAAATAGAGATAGAGAGAAGGAAGAGATTTTCTTCTTCAATTGTGTGTAAATTTCCATTGCAATTATATAGCCTTTTATAGGCATAAAAAGTAAAGATGATGGACATAAAATAGGAGATCTAATATTTAGCTATTCACAACATGGGAATCTAATATAGTATCCAATGTAGCATCCAATGTAGCATCCAATGAACAAATTATTTATAACACTCCCCCTTGGATGTCCATGTAAGATAATGTGCCTCATTAAGAACTTACAAAAAATATTGCGATGTACATAGTTATTTATAATATGCATTGCTTGCTGCCTCATTAAAAACCTTACCAGGAAAACCCAGTGGGACAAAACCTTGGTTAAGGAAAAGAGTGCAGCATGTAGTTACTCCCCCTGACGAAAAATCACTTAATGTCTCGAAGACGACGCATTCCAATCTTATATATCAGCTTTTCAAATATTGAGGTTGATAATGCCTTAGTGAACAGATCAACAAAATTATCACTTGAACGAACTTGTTGTACATCTATATCACCATTCTTCTGAAGATCATGAGTGAAAAAGAATTTTGGTGAAATGTATTTTGTTCTATCTCCTTTGATATATCTTCCTTTCAATTGAGCTATACATACAGCATTGTCTTCAGCACATTGCTAAGCCAGCCTGACCAATCAACATCAACAACGGAGCTAGAAGCTCTCTTTAACCCATTTAAGCATTTCAAAATATGAAACAATAATAATACTTATAACGAAAAACGGGGAAACCAAGTCCCAATTATACTAACTCCCATAGACCGAAGGGTCAAGAGTCATGAGCCTCTACTGAACATGAGTACAAAAAGGTTTACAAGAATACCAAGTGCGGAAAGAAATGTCAATACAAAATCAAAAGACAGTAGGAAGGAGTATCGGGTCCTGCGGACTCTGCAGCTACCTCGAATATCCACAAACGTCGCCTCGCACAACTACTGGATCACTGCTGAGAGGTACCTGGATCTGCACACAAGGTGCAGGGAGTAAAATGAGTACTGCCAGACTCAGTGGTAATAAACAAGGGTAAGACAGCGCAGATAAGAAATCCGCAATAAAACACTATGTAAAGCTATCATCAGCTACCCTGTCATAGAATTAATATTCCCTGTACCTATACCAACAAATACCAATAAAAAGCATAACAGCTAGCAGATGTAGCTAAATGCAATGCAATGTATGATATGACCGCTACGGCGTGTAGCCCGACTCCAATTTTGGGTACCCGTGCTCACTGTGGGGGTTCAGACTCCGGAGGGGCTCCTACAGCCCAAGCACATCTCATAGAGATATCACTGCGGCGTGCAGTCCGATCCAACATATATCTTGCTGCGGCGTGCAGCCCGATCCACTACTAGTCGGCTAATATGCAGATACGGCCTCGCAGGCTCAAAAGTAGTTTTTGAAAACTCTTTTATCATTTTTCAGTTGGAAAACAGTAATATCAAGTTCCAGAGATTGGAATTAGCATAATAACAAAAATAGCCGCGGACTAGTAGTAAACTAGCATGTCTATGTGATAAGACAATGATAACGATCCTCGCGGGATCCAATAACTGGCTCACGGCCCACATGTATAATCAACCGCCCGAGAAGGGGGTTCCTCGGCTCAAGAGTGGCCATTATCACAATATATATATATACAACCATCCGAGAAGGAGGTTCGACGGCTCTAGAATAACCAATAATATAATATCAACAGGTTGGACTAATATGTAGTCTCCAGTTCATGATCGACCCCGCACTCTCAAGAGTGTGCGTGTCTCGCCGCTATACAGCGTCACAAAGTGGTATACCGGGGTTTCGAACCCGCCGGTCATCACCCACATCTATTACTCACCTCAATACAGCGCGACGACTATTCCGCAATGCCCTTGCCACGAGAATCAAGCTCCGCACGCGTAGAATCTGATCAAATACAGTAGAAATACAACAAATTAGGCCAATGGGACGACACCCAATCAATACAACTCAATTTACATCAAAATTCCCAAAGTTGTCAAAACCCGAGCCCCGGGCCCACATTCCGAAAATTTACGAAATTCACATTTCTGGAACCCTCGTCTCGCCACGAGTCCATACATATAAAATTTATCGAAATCGGAGTTCAAATGACCCTCCAAATCCAAAAATCCCGTTTTTAATACTTAAGCCACATTTCTTCAAGATTTCAACCCAATTTCATGAAGATTGATGCTAATACTACCATAAATTGATGTTTTTGAGTCAAGAATCTTACCTCCGACGAATACCCGATGATTTCCCAGCGTTTTCCCGTGATTTCTTCTCTCTAGGGCTCAAAAATTGTGTTTTGGGTTAATGAACCCGAGAGCCCTCTGTTCTGTGATTTTAATTCACTGCCGGACGATTTTACCCTACGCGTTCGCGATGGTCTCCACGCGAACGCGATGCCTTGCTCCGTTCCTTCATCGCGAACGCGACGTACAGTCACGCGTTCGCGAAGACCAATCTTCCTAGCCCGGATTTTTCCTCTACGCGTTCGCGTCCCAGACCACGCGAACGCGATGCCTCGTCTTTTCCTCTTACGCGTCCGCGTCCTTCACCCTCGCGAACGCGATGCGTTCCAACCTTCTCCTTCGCGAACGCGGCATGTTACCTCGCGAACGCGATGGCCAACTGGCCCCAGCCTACGCGAACGCGGGCCTAGCCCTCGCGAACGCGAAGGCTTAACTGGTGCCCAGTGGTCTGCAATTTACAGCAGACCATTCCTTGCTCCAAAGTGCCGGATGATGGTCCGGATTCCCCCCGAGGCCCCCGGGACCCCAACGAAAACCACCAACATACTCCAAAACACGATACGGACTTGTTCCAATCATAAAAACACCATCCTAAACATCAAAATCATCAATTACACACGGATTCAAGCTTATGTTTATTCAAAACTTTCAAAACTAACATTCAATCCAAAACTCGATCAAACGATGTCCGAATGACCTGAAAATTTGCAGGCATATCCAAAATCACCTAACGAAGCTATTGCCACTGTCGGAATCCCATTCCGACCCCCGGATCAAAATCTCACCTACCGTTCGGATTTCGCCAAAATTCAACCTTAGCCAATTCAAGCCTATTTCTACACCGGGCCTCCAAATTCAATTCCGATTGTTCTCCTAAGTCATAAATGATCTCCCGGAACTAGTCGAATCATCATAATCCGGTTCCGAGCACTCTAACTCAATAGTCAACTCTTGGTTGACTTTTCATATTCAAGCTTTCTTCAAACATGCTATTTGTTTCATTTTCAATCCAAATCACTCCTAACTCACCCGATATACTCTAATACTCTTTTAAAAGCATAATATATGTAAATGCAAGGTAACGGTGTGATAATTCCCGTAACGACGGGCCGGGTCGTTACATTCTCCCCAACTTAAACAAACGCTCGTCCGCGAGCGGGTTAAGAAACATACCCGGAGCATCAAATAAGTGTGGATATCTGCTCCGCATTTCCTGCTCGGTCTCCCAAGTTGCTTCCTCCACAGGACGACCTCTCCACTGCACTTTCACTGAAGCTATATCCTTAGATCTCAGCTTACGAACCTGTCGACCCAAAATGGCTACTGGTTCCACATCATAAGTCAAATCCTCATCTAGCTGTATCGTGCTGAAGTCCAACACATGAGACGGGTCTCCGACATACTTCCGGAGCATAGATACATGGAACACCGGGTGAACTCCCGACAAACGGGGTGGCAAAGCAAGCATATAAGCCACCTCCCCAACTTTCCTAAGCACCTCAAAAGGTCCAATGAACCTTGGGCTCAATTTTCCTTTCTTTCCAAATCTCATAACACCCTTCATAGGCGAAACCTTCAGCAACACCTTCTCACCTACTGAATAAAACACATCTCGGACCTTCCGGTCTGCATAACTCTTCTAACGCGACTGAGCTGTGCGAAGTCTCTCCCGAATCACCTTCACCTTATCTAAGGCATCTTGGACTAACTCTGTCCCTAACAACCTAGCCTCGCCGGGCTCGAACCAACCAACCGGAGACCTACATCGCCTCCCATATAAAGCTTCATACGGCGCCATCTGAATGCTGGACCGATAGCTATTATTATAAGCAAACTCCGCCAAAGGCAAATAATCAGCCCATGAACCACCAAAATCAATGACACAAGCACGCAACATGTCCTCCAATATCTGAATAGTACGCTCAGACTGCCCATCCGTCTGTGGATGAAATGCTGTGCTCAACTCTACCTGTGACCCCAACTCTCGCTGAAATGTCCTCCAGAACTGAGATGTGAACTGGGTACCTCTGTCCGATATAATGGAAATAGGAACTCCATGCAATCTCACTATCTCACGGATGAATATCTCTGCCAACCGCTCTGAGGTATAGGTAGTACACACTGGGATGAAGTGAGCTGACTTAGTCAACCTATCCACAATCACCCAAACTGAATCAAACTTCCTCGCTGTCCGAGGGAGTCCACTAACAAAGTCCATAGTTATTCTTTCCCACTTCCACTCCGAAATATCAATACGCTGGAATACACCACCAGGTCTCTGATGCTCATACTTGACCTGCTGACAGTTTAGACACCGAGCCACATGGCTCACAATATCTTTCTTCATCTTTCTCCACCAGTAATGCTGCTTCAAATCCTGGTACATCTTCGCGGCTCCTGGATGAATAGAATACCGCGAGCTATGGGCTTCCTCCAATATCAATTCACGAAGGCCGTCAACATTGGGCACGCATATCCGGCCCCGCATCCGCAACACACCATCACTATCAATAGTGACATCCCTAGCATCATCATGCTGAACTCTGTCCTTAAGGACAAGTAAGTGTGGATCATCATACTGGCGCTCTCGAATACGATCATATAAAGAAGAACGAGCTACTACATAAGCCATCACCCGACCGGGCTCAGAAATATCCAGCCTTACCATCTGGTTAGCTAACGCCTGAACATCAACTGCTAGGGGTCTCTCCCCAACTGGAATATACGCCAAACTACCCATACTAATAGCCTTCCGGCTCAATGCATCAGCCACTACATTGGCTTTCCCGGGATGATACAAAATAGTAATATCATAGTCTTTAAGCAACTCAAGCCATCTCCGCTGCCTCAAATTTAGATCTTTCTGCTTAAACAAATGCTGAAGGCTACGGTGGTCTGTATATACATCACAAGATACACCATATAGATAATGCCTCCAAATCTTCAAGGCATGAACAATAGCAACTAACTCCAAATCGTGAACAGGGTAGTTTTTCTCGTGGGGCTTTAGCTGACGAGAAGCATATGCAATAACTCTACCCTCCTGCATCAACACACAACCAATGCCCACTCCTGAGGCATCACAATATACAGTATAAGAACCTGAAGCTGTCGGTAGAATCAAGACCGGTGCTGTGGTCAGTGCTGTCTTGAGCTTCTGAAAGCTCTCCTCGCACTCCTCGGACCATAAGAAAGGAACACCCTTCTGAGTCAATCTAGTCAAGGGTGAAGCAATAGAAGAGAACCCCTGAACGAATCGGCGATAATACCCCGCCAATCCCAGAAAGCTACGGATCTCAGTAACTGAGGTCGGTCTGGGCCAACTCTGTACTGCCTCGACCTTCCTCGGGTCTACCCGAATACCATCACAGGACACCACGTGCCCTAAGAATGCCACGGACTCAAGCCAGAACTCACATTTGGAGAACTTGGCATACAGCTTCTCCTCTCTCAACCTCTGCAACACAATACTCAAGTGCCGAGCATGCTCCTCCTGGCTACGAGAGTAGACAAGTATGTCATCAATGAATACGATCACAAATGAATCAAGATACGGCCCGAATACACTGTTCATCAGATGCATAAATGCTGCTGGGGCGTTGGTCAGCCCAAAAGACATCACAAGGAATTCATAGTGACCATATCTGGTCCGAAATGCAGTCTTCATAATGTCGGACTCTCTAATCTTCAGCTGATGGTAGCCTGAACGAAGATCAATCTTCGAGAACACCCTAGCTCCCTGGAGCCGATCAAACAAATCATCAATACGAGGCAGAGGATAATTATTCTTCACTGTTGCTTTGTTTAGCTGCCTATAGTCAATACACATCCTCATAGATCCGTCCTTCTTCTTAACAAACAGGACTGGTGCACCCCACGGCGACACACTCGGCCGAATAAACCCCTTATCTAGGAGTTCTTGGAGCTGCTCCTTCAATTCCTTCAACTCAGCTGGTGCCATCCGATACGGAGGAATAGAAATAGGCTGAGTGCCGGGCACCAAATCGATACCAAAATCAATATCCCTGTCCGGCGGCATGCCCGGCAGGTCTGAGGGAAACACATCTGGAAAATCCCTCACAACAGGTACAGAATCAATGCTAGGAGACTCAGCTCCCACATCTCTCACAAAAGCTAAGTACGATAAACACCCTTTTTCAACCATCTTCTGAGCTTTTAAGAACGAAATAACACGGCTAGGGACGAAATCAGTCGAACCCCGCCACTCAATCCGAGAAATACCAGGAATGGCCAACGTAACTGTCTTAGCATGACAGTCCAATATAGCGTGGTACGGAGACAACCAGTCCATACCCAATATAACATCAAAGTCCACCATGCCCAACAATAGCAAATCTGCCTGGGTCTCCAAACCCCCAATAGATATAACACAGGATCTATAGACATGATCCACAACAATCGTATCACCCACGGGGGTTGATACATGAACAGGTAAATCAAGAATACCACGAGTCGCACTCAAATGATGTGCAAAATAAGAGGACACGTAAGAATATGTGGACCCTGGATCAAATAGAACAGAGGCATCTCTCGGACAGACAGAAATGATACTCGTAATCACAAGCATCGGAGGCAACCGCATCACGCCCGTCGGGAAGTGCATAGAACCGTGCCTCGACCTCCACCGGATCTCTCCTCGCCCCGGGCGACCACGAGAAGACCGACCTCCACCTCTACTAGACCGAGATGGTGCCGAAGAGGAGGGCTGATCCCTCTGCTGAGTCCCGCCCCTACGTAGTCGAGGGCAATGTCTCCTCACGTGGCCAAACTCACCACACTCATAACATGCACTCGGTGCTGGAGAAGTAGGTGCCGCACTCTGGGCCGGGAGGGCACTAAGTGATGACCGACCCTCGTCGAAACCCCTGTCGACCACGACCACCAGAACCTCCGCTCCGCTCCGGGCGGCCCGAATGAGAAGGTCCAGATGAGCGACCTCTGCTTCTGTCGGGAATGCCCTCTAGATGGAGCACCACCGAAACCGCCTCGAACCACGAGGCCTCTTGGCCTCCCGCTCCTCTCTCTCTCGGCGACGATCCGCCTCAATGGAGCGTGCCATATCGACAACCTGCTCAAATGATGATGACAAAACTCGCTCGCTGGTCATAAGAATACGGATAGAGTAGTTGAGGCCATCAATGAACCTCCCGATCCTCTCCCTCTCAGTGGGGATCATCCATGTGGCATGCCTAGCCAACCGAGTGAATCTAAGCTCATACTGAGTCACAGACATGTCGCCCTGAATCAACCACTCGAACCGGCGACGTAGCTCCTCGCGACGAGACCGAGGTACATATTTCTCTAGAAAGAGAGTAGAGAACTGCTGCCATGTGAGAGGTGCTGCTCTAGCAGGCCTACGCCTCTCAAACTCCTCCCACCAATCAAATGCGGGACCAGTGAACCGAAATGTAGTAAATGAAACTCCGCTGGACTCAAGAATACCAGCCGTACGCAGCATCTTCTGACATTTATCCAAGAAACCCCGGGCATCCTCGCCCTCAACGCCACCGAAATGGGGTGGCTTGAAGTCTACCAAACCTCTCAAGACGACGCCGCTCGTCCTCGGGCATAACCTGAACCATATGCTCTGGAGCTTGGAGCTGGTGCAGCTGGAGGAATAACCGGTGCAACCACCCGAGCGGGGACAGCCTCTGGCGTCCGAAGTCCCCGAACAACCGGGTCAGAGGTGTGCGAGCCGCAGGGGTCCGCCGACCACCCCCCGACCGAGATGTCGCTGCGCAGGCGGTAGCCGAAACTACCGAGCCAAACCGGAACACACCGATAAAATCTGGGCAAGAAGTCTCCTGACGACCGGGAATAGCAATAGATATAGTCCGGCCCTCGAATCGGGACCGCCGGAGCATCAACTACCGGGGTTGCTCCTCGAACCGGTACAACAGAGTGGTCGACCGGCACCGCCTCGACCGCCCTACCTCTAACTCTAGTACGACCGCGCCCACGGCCTCTAACAGTGTGGCAATGGAGGTCGTCCACCTCGTACTGATGCTCGCGTTCTCGCCATCTGGCGAGAGAATAGATTATAGAAATTTAGTTCTCAGAACAATAAGATCGCACGACATAGTTCAAGAAAAGTGAAGTTTTCCTAAAGGTTCGCAGCCTCCCGAGGATAAGTACAGGCGTCCCCGTACCGATCCACAAGACTCTACCAACCGGCTCAAGACTCTTGAGGCCTAGTAAGATTAAGGCTATATGTCACGACCCCAAATCCGGTCGTGATGGCGCCCAGCACATTGCTAAGCCAGCCTGACCAATCAACATCAACAACGGAGCTAGAAGCTCTCTTTAACCCATTTAAGCATTTCAAAATATGAAACAATAATAATACTTATAACGAAAAACGGGGAAACCAAGTCCCAATTATACTAACTCCCATAGACCGAAGGGTCAAGAGTCATGAGCCTCTACTGAACATGAGTACAAAAAGGTTTACAAGAATACCAAGTGCGGAAAGAAATGTCAATACAAAATCAAAAGACAATAGGAAGGAATATCGGGTCCTGCGGACTCTGCAGCTACCTCGAATATCCACAAACGTCGCCTCGCACAGCTACTGGATCACTGCTGAGAGGTACCTGGATCCGCACACAAGGTGCAGGGAGTAAAATGAGTACTGCCAGACTCAGTGGTAATAAACAAGGGTAAGACAGCGCAGATAAGAAATCCGCAATAAAACACTATGTAAAGCTATCATCAGCTACCCTGTCATAGAATTAATATTCCCTGTACCTATACCAACAAATACCAATAAAAAGCATAACAGCTAGCAGATGTAGCTAAATGCAATGCAATGCATGATATGACCGCTACGGCGTGTAGCCCGACTCCAATTTTGGGTACCCGTGCTCACCGTGGGGGTTCAGACTCCGGAGGGGCTCCTACAGCCCAAGCACATCTCATAGAGATATCACTGCGGCGTGCAGTCCGATCCAACATATATCTCGCTGCGGCGTGCAGCCCGATCCACTACTAGTCGGCTAATATGCAGATACAGCCTCGCAGGCTCAAAAGTAGTTTTTGAAAACTCTTTTATCATTTTTCAGTTGGAAAACAGTAATATCAAGTTCCAGAGATTGGAATTAGCATAATAACAAAAATAGCCGCGGACTAGTAGTAAACTAGCATGTCTATGTGATAAGACAATGATAACGATCCTCGCGGGATCCAATAACTGGCTCACGGCCCACATGTATAATCAACCGCCCGAGAAGGGGTTCCTCGGCTCAAGAGTGGCCATTATCACAATATATATATATACAACCATCCGAGAAGGAGGTTCGACGGCTCTAGAATAACCAATAATATAATATCAACAGGTTGGACTAATATGTAGTCTCCAGTTCATGATCGACCCCGCACTCTCAAGAGTGTGCGTGTCTCGCCGCTATACAGCGTCACAAAGTGGTATACCGGGGTTTCGAACCCGCTGGTCATCACCCACATCTATTACTCACCTCAATACAGCGCGACGACTATTCCGCAATGCCCTTGCCCCGAGAATCAAGCTCCGCACGCGTAGAATCTGATCAAATACAGTAGAAATACAACAAATTAGGCCAATGGGACGACACCCAATCAATACAACTCAATTTACATCAAAATTCCCAAAGTTGTCAAAACCCGAGCCCCGGGCCCACATTCCGAAAATTTACGAAATTCACATTTCTGGAACCCTCGTCTCGCCACGAGTCCATACATATAAAATTTATCGAAATCGGAGTTCAAATGACCCTCCAAATCCAAAAATCCCGTTTTTAATACTTAAGCCACATTTCTTCAAGATTTCAACCCAATTTCATGAAGATTGATGCTAATACTACCATAAATTGATGTTTTTGAGTCAAGAATCTTACCTCCGACGAATACCCGATGATTTCCCAGCGTTTTCCCGTGATTTCTTCTCTCTAGGGCTCAAAAATTGTGTTTTGGGTTAATGAACCCGAGAGCCCTCTGTTCTGTGATTTTAATTCACTGCCGGACGATTTTACCCTACGCGTTCGCGATGGTCTCCACGCGAACGCGATGCCTTGCTCCGTTCCTTCATCGCGAACGCGACGTACAGTCACGCGTTCGCGAAGACCAATCTTCCTAGCCCGGATTTTTCCTCTACGCGTTCGCGTCCCAGACCACGCGAACGCGATGCCTCGTCTTTTCCTCTTACGCGTCCGCGTCCTTCACCCTCGCGAACGCGATGCGTTCCAACCTTCTCCTTCGCGAACGCGGCATGTTACCTCGCGAACGCGATGGCCAACTGGCCCCAGCCTACGCGAACGCGGGCCTAGCCCTCGCGAACGCGAAGGCTTAACTGGTGCCCAGTGGTCTGCAATTTACAGCAGACCATTCCTTGCTCCAAAGTGCCGGATGATGGTCCGGATTCCCCCCGAGGCCCCCGGGACCCCAACGAAAACCACCAACATACTCCAAAACACGATACGGACTTGTTCCAATCATAAAAACACCATCCTAAACATCAAAATCATCAATTACACACGGATTCAAGCTTATGTTTATTCAAAACTTTCAAAACTAACATTCAATCCAAAACTCGATCAAACGATGTCCGAATGACCTGAAAATTTGCAGGCATATCCAAAATCACCTAACGAAGCTACTGCCACTGTCGGAATCCCATTCCGACCCCCGGATCAAAATCTCACCTACCGTTCGGATTTCGCCAAAATTCAACCTTAGCCAATTCAAGCCTATTTCTACACCGGGCCTCCAAATTCAATTCCGATTGTTCTCCTAAGTCATAAATGATCCCCGGAACTAGTCGAATCATCGAATCCGGTTCCGAGCACTCTAACTCAATAGTCAACTCTTGGTTGACTTTTCATATTCAAGCTTTCTTCAAACATGCTATTTGTTTCATTTTCAATCCAAATCACTCCTAACTCACCCGATATACTCTAATACTGTTTTAAAAGCATAATATATGTACATGCACGGTAACGGGGTGGAAATTCCCGTAACGACGGGCCGGGTCGTTACACTTTCAATTGAGCTATACATACAGCATTGTCTTCATAGAATATTGTTAGAATATTCTCTTTCTAAGAAAAACCACATGTTTGTTGAATGTGTTGAGTTAGATCTCAACCAAACGCATTCCCGACTTGCTTCGTGAATGGCTATTATCTCTACATGATTTGAAGAAGTAGCAACCATAGTTTGTTTTGCTGAACACCATGATATGGATGTACCTCCACTTGTAAATAAATAGCCTATCTAAGATCGACCTTTGTGTGGATATGACAAATATCCTGCATCTGTATAACCAATCAGTGATGGCTTGGATTCATTTGAATAAAATAAACCCATATCAATGGTCCCTTGGAAGTATCTGAATATATGTTTAATACCATTCTGGTGTCTTTGTGTTGGCGAAGAACTAAATCTTGCCAATAAGCTTATTGAGAAAGGTATTTCTGATCGGGAATTATTGGCAAGATACATTAATGCCCCAATTGCACTAAGATATGGTACTTCGGCACCAAGAAGATCTTCTTCATTTTTATGGGGTTGGGATGGATCTTTCTTTATATCAAGTGATCTCACAACCATCGAGGTACTCAATAGATGTGTTTTATCCATATAGAATCGCTTTAAAATCTTTTCGGTGTATGTTGATTGATGGACAAATATTCCATCTTTCATATACTTAATTTGTAGACCAAGACAAAATTTTGTCTTTCCAAGATCTTTCATTTCAAATTCTTTCTTCAAATAGTCTACTATTTTTGGAAGCTCCCCAGGAGTTCTAACGATATTTAAAATCATCAACATACACGGTGATTATAACAAATTCAGATCCAAACTTTTTATAAGGACACAAGGACAAATTGGATCATTCTTGTACCCTTCTTTCAATAGGTACTCACTCAGGCAATTATACCACATGCGCCCTGATTGTTTCGATCCGTATAAGGATTTTTGAAGCTTTATTTGATAAATTTCTTGGAAATATTAATATGCTTCAGAAAAATTTAAATCCTTCAATGATTTCCATTATACGCATATCAAGTTTTCATGTATTGCCAGATTAAAGCCTGAAATGATTATATCCACCATAAGAGAACATGTCTCCATATAATCAATATGAGGATATTTACTAATTTTCTTGTGTCACAAGTCGTCTTTATGTCTATCGACTTGAAATTTTTGCACAAGAACACATTTATACCTCCATTGGCTTTATACTTTCAGGTGGTGGGACTATCTGTTCAACTTTACATTTTTCAAGTGAAGTCAATTTTCATTGCGTATTTTATTTGGCCAATCATTCATCTGTTCAAATTTTATGACAGATTTGAGCTCAAGATCCTCGTTAATAAAATTGAGCACTACATTATGTTAACATCATCGTCGACGATCATTTTATATCGGTTCAGTTATTACATAATAAAGACATAACTTATTGAAATCTCTTTATCTCATTATTTTCAGGTACCTGAGCCTCTCACATGAGGTCTTACGAAGTGTTATATCGTGGTGCTCTTCTAGAGCACTTGTCTCGTTATTATGACCATTTTGAACAATTGCCCCTCTCCTTCTTCAAGTAGTTTTATCTTTGGAACCGATTGGTCTATTACGCTTTATGTGTGCCATAGACTATGTCCCTCATGGACTTTATTCTATTTGGAGCATTAGCAGCTGAAATATGACATTTAACTTTGGGTCAGCAAATGCGTCTGGCAATAATTTATACATTAATTATCACTTGAACTTCAAGTTCATATTTTCTTGTACGAGGATCTATATGTATTCATAATAATTTATTTCACGTATCACTTTCTCAGATGTTCATTTTCTCCCCCTAATGTTGGGATTACCAACACATTTTCCAACCTTCTTTGGGAACTCATCTCTGTGCATTGTAGTGGCATAATTAAATTATATAGCACATCCATATTTCTATATAAAAATTATTTGGTTCCTCACCCTGAACCAATTGTGATAGGGAGAATATTTTATAACTTGGCTAGATGCGTACAAGTGCTACAGTATATTAAATAATACATCTCATACCAAATTTTATTTTTGGGAGTTTTGTTCTCATAACCAATAATTTAGCTATAATTGGAGGCGTACAATTTCTGCTAAACCAACTTGGATTTAAACCAGTATTATCAAGATAAATCATCCCAATTTATATTTTGGAACTGTGCTCTAATAATTTGAGCAAGCAATCTTGCAAAAGCCAAACTGCAAGTTGATAATAAATACACATGTGACCATAGAATAGATGCATCTATTAAAATTATTTAATAATAAACGGTCCATATGGCAGGTGACTGAGCCCATATATTTATCGCCTTTTATTCATTCCAGAATCAAGGGATTCAATCCCAACATTAATTGGTATATCATGAGAATAAGCAACACAAGAGAATTCTTAAAGAATCTTTTATTCTTAGATATATGCCAATGCAATTCTCAATTAATATTTCGCATCATAATTGAACCGGAATGGTCAACCGGTCATGCCAACTAATATTTATTTTAGAGAACCTCTAGTTTACTTGTTGCATATGATTCTAGCATCATGCTTATATTTGTGTAGTACAAATAGAAAGAAGTTCGGGTAACCTTTCATATTTACCCGGTATAATTATAGAAATACGAAGATATTCAATCTTCTTTTCATTTATAGTCTCAATATGCCAACCACTTTGATTTATACATTTGAAACTCAAAAAGTTTCTTTGATACTTACTACCACCAATGCCATGAATAATTTTATTTATTCGGGTAGTAACAAATTCGCTCTTTCGGAGCTCTCAATAATTTTGTACTACAAGATCTTTTGTCACACAATCCATATGGTGAATGTCTCCTTCACGGAGAAAAATATATCATGATAATGTCATGGTCAAAATCATCATAAGCAAAATTATTTCTTGCTTTAATTTTGCCTTTAATAACCTTTTATGATACATGGCAAAAAATTATTTTTGGCGTACCACATATACGCGACCAATGACATATTCATATAACCACATTGTAATATTCATTATCTTTATTTCTCTCAAACCTTCCTTAGATGTGAGTTGTGGTATTCATCCAAGCATGCATTGCACGACTTTATTTATTACTTTTATCACATATGGGCATATTCATCCAAATATGCCATATTCACCTTCAGGAATGGGTCTGTATTTACAATGCGTATCACAAGTCACATTCTCTTCAAGTGGACTATAATCATATGGGCATGCTTATTATTTTCATACCACATTGATGGAAAACATCACCTTCACATTTTGAAGGAATATTTGAGAACCCTTATTGTTCTCATTTTTACAATTACCATAATGATGACTATTATTATTGTCTTTGGCACTCCCATGTTCATTGATCAATCACTTGTCTTCATTTAGACTTATTATGCACTAGTATCACATTCACTTCAAGAATGATGCAAATCAAGCGGTACATGCTTCATGCCTTCTCATGAAAAATATGTTATTATTCTTTAGTCACCATTATATCATCAATATGTCACATTTGGGACTAAAACCCAATTCCTTACCCATATAAAAGCATGTTAGGTCATAATGAATTGTGACTTAAACTCAACTCTTATCATCATGGAGCATCAAGACTTAAACTCGATATCTTATCATTATGGTGCGTTGGGACTTGAATCCATCGTCTTACCCTTATATAATATTTACCACAAATTGTCTCATTCACTTCTAGGAATGGAACATAATTTTATGTAGACACAAATAAGTAAATAGAAATAATAAGAACTATTATCAACACAAATATGGAGTACAAACTCGTATACTAGTATCTTACATATAAATATTTCAATACAGAAAGTCATCATGTATTGTTATTACTATATGATGTGCTACTGCAAACTAAGGCATGATGACCACCTAAATTGTACACAAGAATTGAAACACATAACTAAATACACTTAACTTTACAAAGCAATAATCTTGAGTAATAACTATTGCTATCATATTCTGTTTTTATACAGAAGATGTTAGACTAGTAAAACATAATAATATATATCACTTTGCCAACTATCAACATAAAAACCATGTTGCATCTAATTAGATTAGTATGGATGATATAATTGACATTATTTTTTTTTCTATGCCTAAAGCAGAAGATTAACGAAATACATTTCCTGTTCCAAAATAGAAAACTAAATATAAAATTTGTTACTTGCAAAAGTTGTGTTCTTTCTCAAAGAAGCAATAGAATCACATCACGAAGCAAAACAAAAATCGGAATAAAACCTCAACATAGTATTACTAACATATTAAAATCCTTGAAGTAATATGACCATTCCTCCAACATGATCGTGTGACATAACTATTATGAGTAAAAAAATTATATTTTCCAGATTAACAGTAAGTAGCTCTAACATGCTTGAAATTAGTTTCATGGGAACTCTAGGATATAATTGAAGCGCATTTTTTTTAATGTCATATCTTATATGATAGTAGTAACATATTTTTAGATACGTAAATCCATAAAGTACAAATTGCATAAATCAAATTACACAAACCATACCTTCTTGGAAATGTAGTGAAATATGGCATAAAGGTTTGTGTGTTGCCATAAACTGTAAGCTATGCCAACAAATGTAGTGATATCAAATATACTGCTTGAGTATTCATCTCGTTGCATCTTTAATTTATGATGATAATGTCTCTTCTATTTTTATATACGAAAATTCTTAAAGAAGGAATAGATCAAACTCAATTGGTTAGAGATTCGTGCTGATAACGTGTTATAAAATATAACTCAAAGTAACAATATGGAACAAGAAAATAAAAGCAATTTTGTAAAACATGAACAAGAAATAGAGATAGAGAGAAGGAAAAGATTTTCTTCTTCAATTGTGTGTAAATTTCCATTGCAATTACATAGCCTTTTATAGGCATAAAAAGTAAAGATGATGGACATAAAATAGGAGATCTAATATTTAGCTATTCACAACATGGGCATCCAATGTAGTATCCAATGTAGCATCCAATATTTATAACACTCCCCCTTGGATGTCCATGTAAGATAATGTGCCTCATTAAGAAATTGTTTTGGAAACATTATCTCCATAAACTTACTTTTCACCAATCGGAGGAAAATATTTTCCCTATCAAAAGAAGGGAAAATATTTTCAAAAGAAGGGAAAATATTTTCCAAAACTTTTCTTCAACTTTTTCCACCCTATTCTCCATTCCCATCAAGTCATCAACCCTTCCCCCTTACATCCCACCCCTACCCACCTTTACCACAACAACTTAACCGTGCCTTACCCCCACCCTAAATAAAAATATTATTAAGAGTACTTTTTTTTTTCATGTACTAAATAGAGTACTGTTTTTGTCATTTTCATACCTGTGATTTTAAAATATTCAGTTAAAAAGGAATAAATATTTTTTTTTTTGTAAAAAAGATAAGCATATTATAGATAGTTAAATAATTATATAAGAGTTTTGGGATGTATGTACTGCATCATATTAGTAGCTACTACATCACACATACTTCTAAAAAAAATATTTCACTCACCAATCAAACAAGGGGACGTATTTTCAAGGAAAACATTTATAGGAAAACAATTTCCTAACAAACACACCCTAAATGAAAAATGGACAAATCATAGTTATTAATTAAGAAAATTAACATTAGAAATAGAAAATAGATTTAAGTCACATGGATTAATATGGAAAAAGTTCTTTACACTACTTATGTATTTTAATTACTTAGAGAACATTAACTACTAGTTTTTCAAATTATTAATCAAATGCATTTTTAACTTGATTGTATAAAAACATTTTGAGTGTCAGTGCATCTAACTATACTACAAGATAACTTTTTAATGTGAAATATCAAACCAGAGTAAACAATAATGGACTGGTTAGTTTATCTAAATTAGCGTCACCAGTTTATCTTAATTACAATGCTACTATCAATATTTTGTTACTGTGCAAAGATACTGGATTTGGTTCTTCTGATTTCAATTTCAAACAAATAAAATGTCTTTACTTTTTAACTTTTCAATCTCAATTTACTGGGTAAAATTGTGATGGAGTGTCTGGCTTAGCGCACAGTACAATACTACAATTCTACGGGGCTTTCATGCCCACCTTTTTTGTTTTTTGTTTTCCCTCGCATTTCTATAAAATTTTAATCTCATTTTTATTGATATCGTTGGGTTGTATTTTGGCTAATTCTTGTGTACCTATTAAAGACAATATTAAAACATTAGCTACTGAACTAACCAGTTTTTACTTAACTAAGGAGATGACTTATTTCTATTTTAATTACTCAATAACTTGGATAATAACAACATGCTTATACTTGTACTATTTAATAACCATATTGAAGTTGAACTATTATTACTAAAAAAAAAACTTAATTATTCAGAATGATAAAAATTGGCAGAATATTAATAAAGAAATTAATTTAGACATAATTAGTAGAAGAAAACAAAGAAAAAGCTAATTAAAATTTCACAACTTTCATTTTTCATGTATTTTACAAAAACTTAAACATAATCAGTCATGTACCTGAATATTTGAAAATGAAATTTTACTACTTATAGAATATGTTAGTACCCTATTTATATTATATAAATACCATTTTAAAATATTACATTCTATAAATACCTTTTTTAGTTTATAGCAAAAAATTTAAATTTAGTTTCATCCTACAATTAAGGCTTAATATATGCTACAAAATATTTTTTTTCTCTCATGTTTTATATTTTCTCTCCCCCAATTAGCGTATATCTCCTCTCATCAACTTTTCTCGCTCTTCTTCAATACACTTTTCCATCTTCTCCCACAAACACATGTTTCATACAGCTTCAAAAACCCTTCTCCGCCATTATCGTCTCTATTTCTCCGCCAACACACTTGTATATTGTATTCTGTTTGTTTTGTAGTATGTATATGTATTCATGTGTATTTGGTTGTTTCCAACTGTTCAATTTTAATGTAAGTTCTACTTGTATTCATATGTATTCATGTGTATTTAGCTTTTGTTAATGTATATTTGCGATAGTTCAATTGTCCAGTAGTTGTCAAAAGTATTCATATGTATTCAGGTGTATTCATCTTGAAGAAAATTACACAATATATAAGCCTCTCGCTCTGTTTCTTCGCTTCTTTCACGTTTCTGGGTTTGTTAGTTTGAGAAGAAATACAGATTGATGGGGTATCTTTTAAGTTTGTTAAGTAAAATTAAGGAAATCAAAATTGATTTGATTTCCTTCCGTTTTTAACATCTTTATCGATCCAGATATTGCGCAGATACGTTACGTATTTAGCGCTAAATACGTCTGAATACAGGTCAAGTTTAGCTGGCATTCCTGTTAGTACGCCGATCTTTTCTGTTGTATTATTGAATACAATACCTTAAATACATTAAATACATTATATAAAAACATAAAAGGTATGTATAGAACGTAATATAGCAAAGAGTATCTATAAATGGCTAATTAGGACTAAAAGATGGTGCTTTGTGAAAAATTCTCTTAATACAACACTATCACATTGAAAAAAAATATTTGTTATTGATCAAATACAAATGCAATAATAACTTTGTTTCACATAGTAGTTAGTTAATTCTTTTCCCGCTACTTTCTCTCTCGATCTTGTTGTTAGCTTCGGATCCTTGGATTCTAACATGGTATCAAAACCATGGGAATCACATAGCCTCTCCTCATGCGGTTGATGTCCATGGTGATTTCTTCATATTTCCTCTATTTCGAGATCGATTTACCCTAATTTCATCTGTGATTTGCTGTAATTTTAGTTCTCTATCATTTTTTTCTCCCGTTCTAATTGAAAAACTGATCGAATATCTCATTGTTGTGATCTACAGTTCAATAAATGATTTTTTTGGGTACTATGTAGCTCAAAGAATGTGTTTTTGTAGTAATATTTTGGGAATAGGCTTGCCTTGTAACACGATAGGCGCCATCACGACCGTGGTAGATTTTGGGCCGTGACATTCGTGATGGGTGATCAAACCGGTCGAGGTGAATAAATAGACAAAAATCCATCTCTGAATCCTAATAATCCGAATCCGTCTCTCAATCTTCATTTTGATGATGAACTGTTTTTTCCTCCTTCTCGCCTTTTTTATTGCATCCTTCTGATAATCCTGATATTATGTTAGTCATTACGCAATTCAATGGTAGTTATTTTGGCCCTTGGAGAGGGGGAATTATTATTCGCACTTTCTACAACAAAGAAAATAAGGTTTATCAATGGTAGTTATACTCGTCGTGATGTTGATTCGTCACTCTTCCATCAATGGGAACAATGTAATAATATGGTCATTAGTTGGATTCTCAACTCTCTCGGTCCAGACATTTCTCAAAGTATCATATACTCAGAAAACTGCCAAAGGTATGTTCATAAAAATCCAAAAATTTGAACCAATGGTGCTCAAGTGTATGAGGTTCAGAAGGATCTGAGCGCAGTTTCTCAAGGTTCTTATGATGTAAGTGGATACTTCAACAAGGTTAAAAGGCTTTGAGATGAAATGGAGTCTTACAATATAGAATCTTATTGTGTCTGTGAGTGAAATTGTGGATGTAAGCATAAGATGATAAAGAGGGATCAAAATCTAAAGCTAATGCAGTTCTTAATAGGCTTAAATGAAATCTTCAACAATGCTAGGGGGAACATCCTAATTATGGAACCCCTTCCTGATGTGGGCAAAGCCTACTATTTGGTTATACAAGATGAGAAACAGAGGGGTATTCGGAATCTCCATATCTTTCAATCTGATTCAACATCCTTCTCTGTTGGATTTAATCTCGCTGGTCCTTCATTCTATAATCCAATAACCTCTCTCAGTAATCAGAATCAGAAATACAACTTCACTACTCCAAATCAGTGTCAAAGAGGAAACCCTGATGCAAAGAGATCTCCAGACCCTAGGAAATCATTCTCCCGGTATTGCAAGAAGAGCGAGCATGTAATAGAAACGAGCTATAAACATCATGGTTATCCATAGAACTTCAAATTTGGCAATAAAAATGTCAGAGTTGCTGGCAATGTGTACTCAAACTCTGAGGTCAAAGCTGATGATACCACTGAGAATCCCACTTCTTCCACCATAACCGCAAACCAATACAAACAACTCAAGAGCATTCTCCAACATGTCCAGGTTTCCGATGAGGTCAGAATCAGTTCCCTACCTCCTCTGGTAATTTTACAAGTATACTTGCATGTTTTTTTGTCGTAGAAGCTATGGTTCTTATTCATGTCTAAAGACTCATTTAAATACTGACTCTTGGATTATAGACTCTGGAGCAAATGACCATATGGCCTCCAATGAGAATTTACTTACCAATATAACTGACCTTCCAATTCCTATTCTTGTCACATTACCTAATATTACAAAGTGAAAGTAACTTCTACTGGTGTGGTACATATTAATTCGATTATCACTCTTTCTAAGGTCCTTTATCTGCCTACATTTAAGTACAATCTTATTTCTGTATACAAACTCATTTTTGACACATATTTGTTGTAAATGTTCTCCTCTATTTCATGTTTCCTACCTATTATTTCTGATTCATTTGTTTCTAGTTTTATTACAATAGCTAAAGTACATTATTTTTTTTTGAATACGCATGCAGATGTTCTGAATCCTCTTGATGATCCTGTTTCATTACCACATTGTAAGAGTAACGAACATATCAATAAAAATGATGTTCTTTGGCATCATAGACTAGGACATGTCCTTTTTGCACAAATGAAAATTATACCTTCTATTTCTTCTTCTTTATCAGCAAAACAATCTTTTATTTGTCCCATTTGTCCTCTAGCTAGACAACCTAGAATGTGATTTCCAAACAATTTTACTCATTCTACTGCACTGTTTCAGCTTATACATGTAGATACTTGGGGTCCGTATCACACTCAATCATATTCTGGGGCAAGATACTTTCTAACCATAGTTGATAATTATAGTAGGGTCACCTAGACACGTTTACTTCACTCCAAAAGCTATGCTTTTAGCTTAATTAAAGCATTTATAACAATGGTGAAAACACAATTTCAACTCCCTGTAAAAGTCATCAGAAATGATAATGCCTTAGAGCTTGGATCTTCTAATTCAGTTCTTCAATTTTTTTCTGACATTGGGATAATCCATCAAACAACTTGTCCTCACACACCATAACAAAATGGAGTGGTAGAAAGAAAACACAAGCATTTACTAGAAACGTCAAGAGCCTTATTGTTTCAATCCAAGCTTTCTACCAAATTTTGGGGTGATTGTGTTTTAACAGCAACTTACCTTATCAATAGGTTTTCCTCTTCAGTTTTACACAACAAGACACCATTTGAACTTCTTTATGGTATTCCACCTTCTTACTTTCACTTAAAACCTTTCGGTTATCTATGCTATGCTACTATACCTAAGTGCAATAGGGACAAGTTTCAGCCACGAGCTTCTCTTTGTGTTTTTATTGGGTATCCATATGCTAAAAAAGGTTACAAACTTTTCAATTTGAATACCAAATCAGTTTTGTACTCCAGAGATGTCATTTTTCATGAATGTATCTTCCTTTATCACTTGACAACTTCTCCTCCTTCTTCTTCTGCTCCAACAACATCCATTCCCATGTACTCCTTTGATACACCTTCTGTTCCACCTAATTCCAGTCCACCTGCACCTTCATTCCCTCCTGATCCAGCTCATGTTCCTACTTCTGATATTTCTTCACCAACTGAACAGGATCCTGTTCAGCCTACCTTCCCAATCCATGAATCAGCAGCTTAACCTCATCCATCTCCTATGCTTATAAAGAGTTCTAGAACACACCATATACCTTTCCATTTGAAGGACTATGTTGTCTAACTTCCCTCTTCCCTTTCTGCTACTCCTTCCTCTTTTTCTGCTATACTACATGCACTAGTAGAGCCTCATTCTTACACTCAGGCTGCTGCCAAGTTTCTCATTTTAGCGTGGTAGCTTGTACCATATGTATATAGTTTCTTGATTGTCTTGTCATCCCATGTTATGTAGGTCCATGCAATCATATTTTATTGTTGGTTGTTTGTAAACGCGTGATTTTTGACCCTACCCGAGATTTTTTATATTTTTCAGCGTAAAATATTTAGTTTAGTTTTAATATAGCTATTTTAACTAAATTTGACTCTTTTACTTTATTTTTACCTCAAAATGAAAAATAACAAAAATATGGTTTTATTAATGTTTCGTAGTCATTTTAAACTTGAAAAATACAAAAATAGTACTTTATATTTTTTATCTTTTTATATAAAAATAAAAATTACAAAAAATAGTTTCATTAATATTTTGTAGTTACTTTAATCTTGAAAAAATATAAAAAATAATTTTGTTTTAATTGTGAGTCTTATAGTTATTTTGCTTACGTAGGATTAATTAAATAATATCGTGTTCTCATTCTCGGTTCCATGCATAGAATAATATTCGGGTTCAAACTATCTGGATTTAAGCTTAATTTTCGGATCGAGCCCATAATAATTTGAGTCCACCACAGGTGGGGGACACAACGAATCTACACAGTCACGCGGATAGAAGACAAACGAAAGTGGACATTCATTTGAAAAAAAAGGAGACAACTACATACACACACCCACGATAAAATCAAAAAGAAAATAGATAGAAAATATTATTTAATACACACACATGCACACGAGAAAATAACGGACAAAACAAAGACATACGAAATGAAAAAAGAATAGAAAAGGAAGGGAGTAGTATTAAAAAACAAGAAAAAGGACATTCTTCTTCATTTTTTTGAAAAGGAAGAAATGATAAAAAAAAACATTCTTATACACATATACATATACTTGGAGGAAGGGAGACTGGAGAGAAGGGATTTTTTTCTTCTTCTCCGACGAGCCATTTTCAGATTTTTGCCATAGCAGTCATTTTCTTTGAACATGGAGCAAAACTAGAAAAACAACAAAAAAAACACCTACTGCTTCGTCCCAGCTCGCCTGCCAGTTCTACCCTCACCAGCCTCACGTCGTCACCACCCTCACAACTAGTTGAACTCACGTCGCCACCTTCGTCTCCCTCACCTCATCCGCCGCGATACACCATTGACGAACACCCAAGCTTCAGCCGTCGTCCGTCGAACCAGCAGCAACGACCAGCTCCCTCACGTCGACCAGCGACGCTACCAAACCAGCTCGACGCCATAGCTGCCAGCAGCCCCGTCTGCGACCAGCCTCACGTCCAAGCATCCCAGTCATCAAACTTTCGTCGACCACTGAACCCTTCGAAACTCCTTGAGCGAACCAATCTATTCCCGTCATGGAGTTTATCAATTTTTCTTTCCAAGTTTAGTTCGAGTTTTCCGGGCAGATTCGAGGTCTTGCCGGCGAGGTTCGAGTTTTTCGGTCAGAGGTTCATCCCGGCTTGAACTTTGAAAGAAGCAGTCAATTAATTGCACAGGTTCATTTTTATCTCATCTAAACATTTTTAGTTTCATATCGCAATTAAACACATGGTATTGTTAAATGTTCATTTCATATTGTATTGATTTGTGTCAAGCTTGAATGAAATATGTATGTGTTGCTTGGATTAGTTATGTTATTTGCATCAATTTACATATTATACCCGTTATTGTGCACTTGTTATTTACCACGTTGAATGCGACATGATTCTTCTTGCACATATACTTGATTTCGGATAATGTAGAGTTACTGCATTGGTTAAATCCTCTTTATGTTTTCGTATTGTTGTTTGAGTGGTTCTTTGAATTAGTTTGTCAAAAATGATTTTTTCGTGTATATTTTTAGAAGTTTAATAAATTTTGATCTATAATATTTAGGATTATTGTAGATGAAACTGTCCCGATAAAGTCGTTTAGGAAATATGGTCTTTAATGAATTTAATTAAGTTTAATCCTTAGAAATCGGGACGTGCCATTAGTGAATCTCCCACGGCCCTCGCAAAGTAGAAAATTGTAGTTGCCTTGGGTTTGCCTCTTAAATAATAAGTGAGACGAGCCTCGCCAAAATAACACGCAAATTGCGGGGCCCTCAATAGATAATTTTTACAAAGATGCTTAGATTCCGGGATGTGCCGTTTAGCGGATTTCACGGCATTCCCAAAACAATAACGCGTTAGTATCTTTAGGCGCGTATTTAATAATGCTATCTCCTTAAACTCGGGTGCGCATTTATGTGACCCAAATCCAAATCTCAACGAAGTCGAAATGCATCGAAAATCACGGGCGCACTGGTGCGACGTGGTTCGAGACGCATTTCCACAATGTTGCAATTCTTTTATTAAAATAATAATAATAATACTAAAAGTGGTTAAAAGTTAAGATTTGCACATAAGTTAAAGCATGTTATAAATTAGATAAATAAGCCAAATACGACAGTTGAGCGACCGTGCTAGAACCACGGAACTAGGGAATGCCTAACACCTTCTCCCGAGTTAACAGAATTCCTTATCCGGATTTCTGGTTCGCGGACCATTAAATAGAGTCAAACCTTTCCTCAATTCGGGATTCAAACCGGTGACTTGGGACACCATAAATCTCCCAAGTGGCGACTCCGAATCTCTCAATAAATGAATCCCGTTTTGGTTGTCCTTTAATTGGAAAAACTCCTTTTTATACCTTTGCTCCCTCGCGGGTGCGTAAATAGGAGGTGTGACAGCTCTGGCGACTCTGCTGGGGATGATAATCTCGAACTTCGGTTCAGGGTCTAAGAATTCGAGCTCAGTTAAATTGTTGTTTTTTGTCTATATCTGATTTTATTATATGTTTAATTAATGTGCTATATGTCTATCGCTTTGATACTAGTTACACTGGATATACAAACTGCTATATGTTTACCGCTTTGATATTATCTTGAACTGTATATATAAACTGTGCCGAAACCCTTCTCTTCTCACCTACGGGGATGTGCTCACTGGTTGAGACTCCCTATTCTGTTAGTGTCATACCCCGAAATAATAAAGAGGCTCGGAAAGTTTCTAAGCCGGTTGGCCTTTTGGTTCCCGGAAAGGAGCTCCTTCCTCAGCCCGAGTTGTCCGCTTGGGTACACAGTCTAGATCACATACCGAGGTTCTGAGCTTAGAATAACATGACTTCATGCCGGATCCCTAGTAGGAAACGCTTATTTGCATCACGTTGCATTTGACTTAGGGGACTCAACACAGGGGTTGGGTCCGTCTAGGACAGGTGACCCGGTAATCAAAGACCGAGCATATTATATGTTACATTTATTTGTCCTATATTATTATGCTGATCGGTTAAATTCCTGAAAACAAAAAGAAAGAAATTTGGAACAGAAAAGTATTGAAATATTGGCAAAACTTAGTCGAAAATTTGAAAAGAAAAGCTTGAAAAATAGGTAGAATAATTTTGTTGAAATAATTGGTCATAAAATAATCTGACCGAACTACGCTGGTTTGATTCTCCCCATTAGGTGGGATACGTAGGCAACCCTCATCGGGTCCAACCACCCCTTCAAAAAATTAAAAAAAAAATGTCGAAGTTTCAGTTTTCAATAAAATCAAAGTGATGCCATTTTGAAAAATAGCTGAATGTTCCGAAAGGACGCCGGAAGGCTGTTTTTGCAAAAATAGCCACTTTGAATCATTTTTAATAATTTGCGGGTACAACCTTGAAATATTCCTTGTGGAAATGTTGCAAGGCCATAGCCGCAAAATCAAGTTCGGGTTCACACCCCGTTTGCAAAAATAACCAAAAAAATGTTAAATTTTTGATTTTGTTATAAATAAGTCGGGTGATGCTATTCTTGCTTAAAATAAGCCAAACGTCCCTCAAAAAGACGCCGGAAGGCTGTTTTTGCAAGAATAGCCACTTTGGATTTTTTTTTAAGTAATTTTGGACACAGCCTTGAAATATTCCCTCGCGGAAATGTCGAAAGGTCGTATCCGCAAAAATCAAGTTTTGAGTCATCACTCAACTTTACAAAAATAACCACTTTATCAAACAAGCCATTACATGGCCGAAATTTTACTAAAATAGCTACATTTTTGCATTTGAACTTTCTCAGTCTTGTGTTGGCCTGTGTCGGTGCTGAACGATGCCCCATAGGCCCCAGGATAAAATTTTGAATTTACATCTTACCCGAGCATGAAGCTCAAATCAATTACCTGGATATTATTTCGACAATAAAGCTAAACTGAATAACCACCCAAAGATCTAGGGTCACGAGTCTGGAGCCTCTAAACATGATCGGATAACAATATCTAAACCAAATACTCAAGTATGAATAATGTATATACAAAGGAAAAACTAGAATAAGAAGAGAAGCCAGGTCCTGCGAACGCCAGCAGCTACCTCAGCAACTCGAATAAATATTGATAAAAGTTGGAGTGCTCGTCTATCCCTCCTGTGTACATGAATCTGCACACAAAGGTGCAGGGAGTAGGGGTGAGTACTAAGTACTCAGTGAGAAATAAATATATACAAGTAGCTGAAAGTAAGAAATCCACGGAATACCACATAATGAAGCTAAACTATAGTTTGATTCCTCCTACGAACTATCAACAACAACAGTACATTACCACTATCACACATAATTCACAGACAAGGATGCAATGCAAAGCACATAACCGCTACGGCGTGTAGCCCGATCCATTTAACGTCGACGGCGCTCACTGGGGGTGTGTACAGACTCCGGAGGGGCTCCTACAGCCCAAGCGCAATACTGCTGCGGCGTGCAGCCCGATCCTCATATTATATCAACCGCTGCGGCGTGCAGCCCGATCCTCATATCAACCGCTGCGGCGTGCAGCCCGATCCATCCTCAGTCCACAACAAGTATATAAGTCACACAACAGCTCAAATTATTTATTTCCAGGTTCCAGTTTATTTATTATGAAAATACTTTAATTTCTTATTTAATTTTTTCCAAAATAGGTGACTTGGCATTTCAATACGGTGATTTCAAACCAGGACTGAGATCAGTGATTAAGCAAGTATAGCTATCACGTATATAACTATCCCCTAGGGATACTACAGGTCGGCACAAGGCCTCAAACACGGCTTACCGCCCAATATTATTTCAAACACACTATTATTTTTTTTTTCAACCACTAGTATCATATTATACTCATTCGGGATGGACTAAAGTCTCAATCCCCAGTCACAATCAATCACGCACCTGCCACGGGGTGCGAGCCACGCCCTACTAGCGTCACAATGTGCTAAGCCGGGGTTTCGAACCCTCAGGCTACCATATACACAAACTACTCACCTCTAGCCAGTCGTAGACTCGTCCGTAATGTCTTTTCCTTTTGAATTTGCCGCCTCGTGCGTAGAATCCAAGTGAATGGCGCCAGCACGTGCACAGGCCTTTGTAACGTCCTTTGTAACGTCCTGGCAGAGGGCAAAATTGAAGTTTTCATGGATACGGAGATTTGAAAGTCTCTGCGCTCAAACATACACCACATGAAATATCCGAAGTCTCTGCAAAATGCCATGTAAAAGATTAACATCTTCACGGTTCGCACAACTTTGCATTAGGGACCGCAACCAAGCATTTGGCGGAGCAGATCTTTGTTCTATGACAGATTTTAGCATCTTATCATACAATTCCTTCACAGACTCTGCTATAAAACTACGACTCAGAAATAAATATAAAGAAACCATACGAGTAAACAAACTATCACCTGTTGCCACACTACTTTCAATTGTCCTTGCTTTTGTAGAAAATGATGCCTTGAGCATCATACATCATTTTTCACAGTGACATACATTTATCTGAATATTGTGTTTTGTTTGCATATAATTTCCACAAGTTGCAGTACCAGAGGTAAAGTAACCACGACGTGAAGAAGAATTGAGGCATGATTCAGTAGCTTCATAGGTACAATGAGATTGAATTCGTGACACTGAGTTGAGCAGAATCGGAGACGACGAGTTTCTCAAAACCCTAATGAGCTGGCGAGCCTTCAAAACCCTTTGCATTTTTGCTTTGCCTAATCGAATAAGTTGTTCCCAATTATTTTGGGGAACGTCGTCAGATCAAACCACAAAAATTATATCAAATACGGGTCAAAGAAACATAACCCAATTCAATTACTCGAAAAACGCAACAATTCACGAAGTTGGTAAAACCCGAGCCCCGGGCCCACTTCTCGAAAAATTTCTAAAATCACACCAACGGATTCCTCGTCTCGCCACGAGTCCGTGCATATAAAATTTATCGAAATCGGACTCCGTTTCCCGTTCAAATTAATGATTTTCCGTAATTTAGGCCTAAGTTCTTTAAAAACTTTCGAAACTAACATTTGATCTAAAACCCGACCTAAACACCTCCAAATGACCTGAAATTTTGTACGCATATCCAAAATCACCTAACGGAGCTACTGCAACTCTCGGAATTTCGTTCTGAGCCCTGGATCAAAATCTCACCTACCGTTCGGATTTAGCCAAAATTCAACCTTAGCCAATTCAAGCCTAAAACTACACCGGACCTCCGAATTCGATTCCGATTGCTCTCCTAAGTCATAAATGATCCCCCGAAACTAGTCGAATCATCAGATTTCCATTTCGAGCTGTCTAACTCACCGGTCAATATTTGGTTGACTTTTCCAAACTATCCCTTTCATAAAGAGGTTTATGGCTTCATTTCTATCCAAATTTCTTCCGATTTGCTTCTAACTTTCCGAACACATATAAATTAGCATATTAAAGTATTAAATGGAGAAAATGGGGCGATAACTCTCGTAACGACGGGCTGGGTCGTTACATTCTCCCCAACTTAAACAAACGCTCGTCCTCGAGCGTACCCAGAGTTGTACTAGAAGCAACCCAATAGCTGAATGACCTTGCCAAGCATATATTCGGGGTGGTACCACATCACCCTATCTATCATAAGTCCGATAACACAATATAGCTGAACTTCCGCAGTCCATCTGAACCATAGACCACATTGCACTTTTCTAAATCATATACCAAATCCGACTCCCACGTCTATACTCAGAAAACACCCGAACCAATTGTAATAGCCCATACTCGCCACTCCGGGTGAGATCTTTTGGTGTACCAAACAATCCAATCACTCGAGACGATGCCCTCTAATCATAGCAATTTCCCACAATAACCAAATACTAACTGAAAAACCTTTTTCATTAGCTAAAATCCTATTCCAATACCTTCATATCCTGCCCACGGCAGCTGAAACACGCGATATATCGAATCCATTTCTCAGGTCATCCATTTGTGGATTCGTCCCTCTTTTAACTGATACCATCATAGATTTCGGAGCCAAACCTCGATATTACCTTTCTAACCAGCTTAAACCACATATGCCCGCACTTATTACTGGCTCCAACGATCATTTCGATTATAACACACAGCACGGGTGATATGACACCTCCACACCGACCTAAGCCACGACGAGCACAACACAGGCTCAAATAGGAAACGACTGAACATACTCAACTCATGACATAACTCAAACCCAAGAGCTGTAATTCAAATTCCTCAATATCGTCACAACATATAACTGAGATTTTGTCTCACATCATAGAATTAGAGTACTTGAATCCTCCTCGAAAGGTCATAACTTCACGTGGCCTTGCCACGGCTCATGATTCCATCCAAACACTATTACTCCTGAAGCACCTCAAGTCACCATGCTCAAAACAGTCAGCCACGCACAGATTTAGGTCTGAACTCAAGAAATCAATCTCACCCACGGTGAAACAATTAATATACGCCATAAAATCTTGTAAAGACACAACCGATGCGCCAGTCGCCGAGCGACACCCAACACTGACTTTCCTCAGAGACTAGGAAGTATAGTACGCAAGGTAACCTATAGAAAAAAAACTATGCTCCATATTACACGGTTGCGACGTGCAACTTGCTCAAAATGACATACCCGTGGTGGCGTGCCACCCGATCCAGATACCATACCTGTGGCAGTGTGCCACCCGATCCAAATAACCCGTGGCGGCGTGCCACCCGATCCATGCGTAAATCTCGCAAAAAGGAATGCACACCGAGTCAAATTGATCATTATAATAAACATATATAGCCTCAAGCTCGGCCATAAGAAATGCATCCGACAAAGTTCCTCAATACCGGAACTGAATCAATAGTAGAAACCTCTGTACTGATATCCGCCACGAAGGCCCAATTGACAAAGCAATACCTACCAGTCGCCCGCCGGTCCTGGGTACAACTACCCTGCTGGAGCATACTCTGATGCACTCTGCTAAGCAATTTGTGCCATTTCCGACATAGTCCATATCACATTAGTGTAGACGACCTAACTTATGACAACCAGTCTGAAATCAAGTATCATAACCCAAATTCATCCTATCAAGCTAAGAGAGAGCCACTAGGGCTTCCAATTTCCAATAATCGCTAAACGGTACCGATACACACGATATACAACCACTGCACAGGCGGATTACGAGAACTTCTAGTCTCCATTACCTATATAACACATGATTCACTATGCCTGATCCCACATTCCACTGTACGAATACTTAACACACATCAATCATCCATTCATACCACAAAAGTCATTCAGAAATTTCCCTATGCCATCAACAACTCAATCATCACAGTCGATCCAACAAGAGAGTACCACCATACCACTAGGTATTATCAGTTTACATTACCTTGTCCTTTTTGACCACATATCCTGCCAACCACTAGAATAGCAGTACCATTGATCGATTCTTAAATCACCTGCAACTACCCGCACTACCCAATAATTTTTAATGACTTCCCATATATTATGAACTGATCTCAAGACCTTGAACATGCCATTATCAACTTCCCATAACACATCGCATATACCATACCACACTAAGATAACATGGAAAATTTCCATCCCTCTCCTACGCCGCATACATCGACGCACTCAACTAGTCAAGGACCTTCATGATCCCATATAGAAGAAAAGTCATTACACATTCCATGTTTCGCATACCGACCGAAATATACTCCCTTTCAAACCACGATAGAACACATCACAAACTCTTTCTCCTAATTTATTGCATAAGATGAACTGCCAGGACTGAGTCCCTTTTACCTAAACCCAGCTAAGCAAACTGCCAGCACGCAAGAGCTTTGTTGTACAATACCTGCAAGACTCATTACTTCGAACACATGCCAGGAATTAATCTTATCCTTATTACACCGTTTCGGTTCATTATCAAGCTTTCCCATTTAACCAATTTCCTTTCTAATTCATCTTTAATTTAATATTAGCCTTTACTGTAGCACCACAATACCTCAACTCAGGTTACCACACGAGACTCATACATAAGACTACACGGTCTCGGGCTCACAGGCTGCTGAATACTCACTCAATGTTTCCCAGAAGTACCACATTCTACAATGCTTTATTTTGAAGAACTTCCTGCGATTTGGAATTCGTTATCATTACCTCCCAATACGGATACATAGAATCCCATCATTCATATAACATAACACAAGTCTTGATTTCTTCTAACGAAACCACCGTCTTTAGCCATATACACAATCTTAATACACCTGACTGTTACAAGCAAAATCTTAAACACCGCAAAACCATTCTCGGGCGTCATTCACCCTTATTCAATTATAATCCAACTGTCTTATTGAACGGAACCACTCGTGCCTTGTTAGAACTCTGACACCGCAGAACATGATTTCATACAGATGCAATTAGCTATCTTTCTTTTCTATACATCTAACATTCTTTACCAACAGCAGTTCAAGTCATCCTAGTATTTCTTCACATCTACGAAGTACCATCACCTTTATACGAATTTTCCCAACAGACTAGAGACAGAACCAACATAGCACACAACAGTGCAATCAGTTAATCAATAACAACCTCCCCAACTTGGCTCGGAGCCATACATCAAAGCACTTTTAGCCACGCATATCATTATTACTCAAATGATGCCACAAGGTTATAGTGAGATTAAACTCAAGTCATTTACAAGCCTTGATAGAGACTCGAATCTTCAGAGACCTTAACTCTTCTGCAATTCTTGCATTTATACACACACCACAGTTAAGCCTACTCTCTTTAGGTGACAGAAATCTTTTCTAAGTCCCAATTTTTTCAAAAATTTTGGCAGAGTTCCCTTTGTAAATTGGCCTATCCACCTGCCAAAGAATCACCAAACCATTCTAACAATACATCCACAACTCAACAAGACATCACAATGCATTTCAACAACATTAAATCTCATTACTATACGAATCATATTATCACAATTAATACCTGAACATGCGTTGCACCCGCTCGAATCATAACATATATCAAATACCCTTCAATTACACATCATAATCGACCCACCTACCTTGCCTCAATCTAGTATTTCAGTACAACACCTTCCACCAGGATACACATAGCATAATCACTTTAGTCTTCCTGCGTCTAAACGCGTTCTACTACACGTAAGGCACTTTACCTTCCAACTAAGAGATATGATAAATATTCACCACGCCCGTAGCTCGGGGCTACACAACAGATTACAATAAGGATCTAACACCTGACGGCTCGTACACTATTAAGCTGCCATTTCCACAGTTAGGAACAATACCGATCACACGAAATTTCATAATACTATTTTGTAAAATCAGCACTTTGGTGCTCATGTCATAGACAAAGATCTGGCCTCAAGTCCTCCCGACTGGCCCACCATGAACTCGTAGAGATTATATCTCGCCCCTCGATCAGGGAATCACAAACCCTCAAGGCAATTATATTACCGAGCGCTCGAAGCGTACACAGACGTGTGGAAATAATTCCAAAAATTATATCTCAAGCTGAATCAAGTACGCACGATAAGAATTCCAAGAAATGTGAAGTGTTTCCTAAAGGTTTGCAGCTTCCCGAGGATAAGTACAGGCGTCCCCGTACCGATCCACAAGACTCTACCAACCGGCTCAAGACTCATGGGGCCTAGTAACCTAGGCTATGATACCAACTTGTCACGACCCCAATCCCGGTCGTGATGGCGCCCAACACAACTGCTAGGCAAGCCGACCATTTACACTCTCATCCTGAGCATGAAGCTTAAATCAATTACCTGAATATTATTATCAACAATAAAACTAAACTGAATAACCACCCAAAGATCTAGGGTCACGAGTCCAGAGCCTCTAAACATGATCGGATAACAATATCTAAACCAAATACTCAAGTATGAATAATGTATATACAAAGAAAAACTGGAATAAGAAGAGAAGCCAGGTCCTGCGAACGCCAGCAGCTACCTCAGCAACTCGGATAAATACTGATAAAAGCTAGAGTGCTCGTCTATCCCTCGTGTGTACCTAAATCTGCACACAAAGGTGCAGGGAGTAGGAGTGAGTACTAAGTACTCAGTGAGAAATAAATATATACAAGTAGCTGAAAGTAAGAAATCCACGGAATACCACATAATGAAGCTAAACTATAGTTTGATTCCTCATACGAACTATCAACAACAACAGTACATTACCACTATCACACATAATTCACAGACAAGGATGCAATGCAAAGCACATAACCGCTACGGCGTGTAGCCCGATCCATTTAACGTCGACGGCGCTCACTGGGGGTGTGTACAGACTCCGGAGGGGCTCCTACAGCCCAAGCGCAATACTGCTGCGGCGTGCAGCCCGATCCTCATATTATATCAACCGCTGCGGCGTGCAGCCCGATCCTCATATCAACCGCTGCGGCGTGCAGCCCGATCCATCCTCAGTCCACAACAAGTATATAAGTCACACAACAGCTCAAATTATTTATTTCCAGGTTCCAGTTTATTTATTATGAAAATACTTTAATTTCTTATTTAATTTTTTCCAAAATAGGTGACTTGGCATTTCAATACGGTGATTTCAAACCAGGACTGAGATCAGTGATTAAGCAAGTATAGCTATCACGTATATAACTATCCCCTAGGGATACTACAGGTCGGCACAAGGCCTCAAACACGGCTTACCGCCCAATATTATTTCAAACACATCATTATTTTTTTTTTCAACCACTAGTATCATATTATACTCATTCGGGATGGACTAAAGTCTCAATCCCCAGTCACAATCAATCACGCACCTGCCACGGGGTGCGAGCCACGCCCTACTAGCGTCACAATGTGCTAAGCCGGGGTTTCGAACCCTCAGGCTACCATATACACAAACTACTCACCTCTAGCCAGTCGTAGACTCGTCCGTAATGTCTTTTCCTTTTGAATTTGCCGCCTCGTGCGTAGAATCCAAGTGAATGGCGCCAGCACGTGCACAGGCCTTTGTAACGTCCTTTGTAACGTCCTGGCAGAGGGCAAAATTGAAGTTTTCATGGATACGGAGATTTGAAAGTCTCTGCGCTCAAACATACACCACATGAAATATCCGAAGTCTCTGCAAAATGCCATGTAAAAGATTAACATCTTCACGGTTCGCACAACTTTGCATTAGGGACCGCAACCAAGCATTTGGCGGAGCAGATCTTTGTTCTATGACAGATTTTAGCATCTTATCATACAATTCCTTCACAGACTCTGCTATAAAACTACGACTCAGAAATAAATATAAAGAAACCATACGAGTAAACAAACTATCACCTGTTGCCACACTACTTTCAATTGTCCTTGCTTTTGTAGAAAATGATGCCTTGAGCATCATACATCATTTTTCACAGTGACATACATTTATCTGAATATTGTGTTTTGTTTGCATATAATTTCCACAAGTTGCAGTACCAGAGGTAAAGTAACCACGACGTGAAGAAGAATTGAGGCATGATTCGGTAGCTTCATAGGTACAATGAGATTGAATTCGTGACACTGAGTTGAGCAGAATCGGAGACGACGAGTTTCTCAAAACCCTAATGAGCTGGCGAGCCTTCAAAACCCTTTGCATTTTTGCTTTGCCTAATCGAATAAGTTGTTCCCAATTATTTTGGGGAACGTCGTCAGATCAAACCACAAAAATTATATCAAATACGGGTCAAAGAAACATAACCCAATTCAATTACTCGAAAAACGCAACAATTCACGAAGTTGGTAAAACCCGAGCCCCGGGCCCACTTCTCGAAAAATTTCTAAAATCACACCAACGGATTCCTCGTCTCGCCACGAGTCCGTGCATATAAAATTTATCGAAATCGGACTCCGTTTCCCGTTCAAATTAATGATTTTCCGTAATTTAGGCCTAAGTTCTTTAAAAACTTTCGAAACTAACATTTGATCTAAAACCCGACCTAAACACCTCCAAATGACCTGAAATTTTGTACGCATATCCAAAATCACCTAACGGAGCTACTGCAACTCTCGGAATTTCGTTCTGAGCCCTGGATCAAAATCTCACCTACCGTTCGGATTTAGCCAAAATTCAACCTTAGCCAATTCAAGCCTAAAACTACACCGGACCTCCGAATTCGATTCCGATTGCTCTCCTAAGTCATAAATGATCCCCCGAAACTAGTCGAATCATCAGATTTCCATTTCGAGCTGTCTAACTCACCGGTCAATATTTGGTTGACTTTTCCAAACTATCCCTTTCATAAAGAGGTTTATGGCTTCATTTCTATCCAAATTTCTTCCGATTTGCTTCTAACTTTCCGAACACATATAAATTAGCATATTAAAGTATTAAATGGAGAAAATGGGGCGATAACTCTCGTAACGACGGGCTGGGTCGTTACATTCTCCCCTGTGTCGGTGCTGAACGATGCCCCATAGGCCCCACGATAAAATTTTGAATTTGCATCTTCTTACATAAAAGTTTGCAAAAAGAGCCACTTTGTCTAAATAAGCCATTACATGGCCAATTTATGAAAAAATAGTTTTGTGTTGGTTTATGGTGATGCCGAACGATGCCCCATGAGCCACAGGATAAAAAATAATTAAAAAAAAATTTCAAGTTTTATCTTTCTTAAATAAATTTTGCAAAAAATAGCCATTTTGTCAAATAAGCCATTATGTGGCCAATTTTGTAGAAATAGTCATAATTGACACCAAAAATATTCTTATTCTTGTAGGAATCTCCTACACAAGTTTATAGTTGGAGTCGGCTTCTATAAATTTCCTTCAAAAAAAAAAATCAAAAAATCAAAAAAAAAATCAAAAAAAAATCAAATAAACATCTCTTTATTTCTTGCATTAATTTGCAAGAACTACGCTCGGTCCGATTCATGCGGGGTCATGATACGTAGGCAATCTCCATAAGATTCGACCACAACTGTATATGTATATATATGAAAAAAAATGAAAAAAAAAAGAAAAAAAAAAAAGAAGTAAAAAAAAAATTGATAAGGACTGGCTGAGTCCATTCTAACATGTTTTGTCTTGAATTGTAAAGTAAGTAGAAGGTGGTTGGTTTGTGACAAGCGGACAACGGAAGATCCCCGAAGGATGGTACAGGAGGAAATAACCCAAAGATTGAAAAGCTTAGAACAACGGTTGAAAAACACGCACGGGTTGGCAGGTCAAAAGAGTGTTGCTTTCAAAGATCTATGTTTGTTTCCCGATGTCCACTTTCCACCCGGTTTCAAGATTCCCAAATTTGAAAAGTACGATGGACATGGACATCCCCTAGCCCATTTGAAAAGGTATTGCAATCAACTAAGGAGTCTGGGAAGAAAGGAAGAATTGTTAATAGCTTACTTTGGGGAAAGCCTTACAGGAGTAGCCTCCGAATGGTTTTGGGATCAAGATGCATCTCGCTGGCACGTCTGGAACGACATGGCACAGGCCTTTGTCAAACAATTCCAATACAACATTGACATTGCCCTAGACCGCATTTTCCTTTCAAATCTGAAGAAGAAATCAAGTGAAAGTTTCAGGGAATATGCCCTTAAATGGAGAGAGCAAGCGGCTCGTGCTGAGCCACCCATGGATGACCATGAGTTAATCACTGTCTTCCTTCAGGCTCAAGAGCCGGATTATTTTCAGAACATGATGTCTGCAGTTGGTCAATCCTTCTTGGATGTAATCAAAATGGGAGAAATGGTAGAGAACGGTCTTAAGACAGGCAGAATTATAAGTCAAGCGGCTCTCAAGGCTGCAGCTCAGGCTGTCCAATTTGAATCTAGTGACACGAATGAGAGGGATGAAGAAGTCATGATGATATCAGGGTCAAGAAAAGGTTCCAGAAGAACACCTCGACGGTATGCGATGTCTCGACAGGTTTTCCATAACTCCCCCGAGCATTACTATCCACCTCCGAACCCACCATACTCAGTTGATCCACCCCAGTATGTTATTCAGCCATCAAATCATCCAAGAAAGCGAGCACGAGCATCAACAAAATCTCTACCAGCCTCTGCAAAATTTCCAAATACCTTATAACCCACTTCCAAACCAAGGGTATAGAAGGGAACCGAAGTTGAAGGAACATTTCACACCAATAGGAGTTTCCTATGAAAGCTTATTTGAGAAGTTAAAGCAACAGGACATGATTGCACCCATCCCTCCAAATCATGTGGACCCACGTGCAAGGAGCTTTGACCCATCTAAAAGGTGTGAATACCATTCCCATGCCCAGGGGCACAACATGGAAAGTTGTCGGGATTTGAAAAGGGAAATAGAAAGGATGATCCAAGAAAGGTTGATTGTGATTCATAACAGTGACACCCAGAATATCGCGCTGAATCCGTTACCTGCACCTGATGATACACACTTTCTGGCGGTGATGCCTGGTGGCACGGAATATGAGAATCCACTCGGGAATTTGCCGACTGAAAGGAGAGAAGGCCATAATGATTCTGATAATCAAATTCGTGGTTAAATGTCGGACTTATCAATTGGAGAGTCATTTGTGGTGGATTGTTTTGTTGTCATTTCTATTTGTCCGAGTTATTTCATAATGGTAATCCGAATGTTGTTTTGTGGCTCAAACCTTTTATCCTTGTATTTTTCTTTTGATCATAGTGTCTCATCTAAAGGGGTCTAGGTTCGTTCTAAGTATTGTACCCCAGTTTTGTTTTTTTTGGTTGCTCGAGTCGTTGTTTTATCGGTTAATGCAATGACCTATTTTATATTATTTCTAGACATTTTCTGTTATTTAGTCATCTCCTTCCTATAGTTCTTTTTCTGCTAGCTCTAGTGACATGACGTGCGCGCATAGTTCTGGCCTGATCTTAAAAGCTAATCACAAAACCATTGGGAGGTGATCGAGATATTTAAATGAAGTAAGAACGGTTTGAGATTATTCGAAACCCGAGTCATGAGAAACTGGGGCAAGTAAAAGAAAACCGTTAAAGGCATTGACATGGGGTCGTTCATAATAATGAAAATGAGAGTGTTGCCCAACAGTGCTTTAAAGATATGACGAATATGAATATGTTGTTTGTACTTGGCATGTTTTGAAGATTGGAATGACGAAGGCATTTTGTTCTGCTACCCAAACACTTTATCCTTCGTTAACCCTTCGAGCCTTATTTTGATTTCTTTCATACTCCTCCTTCGGAATCGGTACCAAAATTAGAAACACAAATGGGGAAGATAAAGAAAGAAAAAGAGAAAAACAAAAACAACCAAAACGGAACGAAAAAGAAAAAAATGAAAAAATGAAAAGGAAAAACTAGAAAAACAAGGAATTGGGAACTACGTTTGACCTGATTCCTTAAAGAGGATACGTAGGCGCTTCACAGCTCGGTCATAGTGTAAATAAAGAAATAAAAATCCCCAAGCTAGAGACTGGGGCAACAAAAGTTGTGTTTATAAAGGAAGATGTAGACTCCGAAGGTTGTAATTTTGAACCCATTTTGTTTTGTTTCGAGCCTTTAATACCATTTCTTTCTAGCCTTATCCAAATCCACATTACGGTCCAAATAAAGACCTTTTGACCAATCTTTAAAAGAGGCCAAGTCAGGCAAATGAGAGAAGTCTTATCAGAACATAACACTCTGATTCCCATCGGAAAAGACTCGGATCTACAGCCGAAGAAATATGAGAGAATCTTAGGAGTAGCACCACCAATCCCCAGCGGAAAAGTAACACAAATGAGAGAGTCTTAGCGGTGAAAACCTTCACAGGCACCATAAGGCGATGAAAGCTGAGAGAAAACCAAAATGAGAGAGGCTTGGTAGTGATAACCCCTCGGGCACTACAAGTCGAATGAAGGTTGGAAATGAGATAGGAAAGCCCCAGGAGAAGATTACAAAAGGCGGCTTAACGACGGAGGATAGGCTATATGTGCATGTCATGTCCATTAGAGCTGGTATCCACGTTTGATAGGGTTATTTTATAATTTTTCTTTTTAGAGAGTCATCCTTGTTTTTGTCTTTTATTCTGTTTCCTTTTATCTTTCTCCTTTCATAAAAAATTCCCCAATAGAGTCTGTTTGTAAGAAATGACTTCAAAATTTTCCATCAGCTTTCCAATTATGCAAGACGGAATTTGATTGGTACACCCAAGTGGTATAAGTGAGGAGGGATTAAGCGCAAAGCCGGTGTCCAGAAGGATATTCCCCAGCAATAGGAAATCGACAAAAGGGTGGATCGGTGTGAAAAAGGATATCTCAATGAAGGTTAATGACCTCGAGGCCAAGGCCAATGAGACTCGAAGGTCGGGAAATGCCCATTCCTTAGATATGCCGCCAAAGAAGGGGAGATATCCCCAGCAGAAAGGTATTTTCAGTGACAAGGGGGAACAAAGAAAATGGTTCACCAGTAAAACATGCAAGGTCTTCACGAAGGGTCACTATTATAGGAATTCGGGTGGTCAGTGGAAAACCACGTGGAAAGGTTCGCAAATAAAGAGTCGTCAAGGAAAGCGGGGAAGCAAGAAAGGAGAAAATTATCCCCAGCATGAATATCATCAAATGATAACATCCCCGGCAGGGTCTGACAATGAAACGCAGAGCAGGGAAAGAAGAGGAGAACCATCCCCAGCAAGAGCACCACAACCAGCCACCACATTTTAAAACTAACTAATTTTTCTTTGATTTGAAACAGGAAGAAGAGGGGTTGTTGGCAGAAAAGCATGCCACGAAGAAGATTCTCAAACTGGGGGAGAAAATTTTCTCCCGTTGCGAAAATTTTCTCGAAACCAAATACCTGGTTGGGGAAAGAAGCCAGATAACGCAAGGAAATGATCTTTGAACCCGGTTGTCCCCAGCAGCTTTGAAAGAAAGAAAACAACAAGCTGTGATAGAGGAAATTATACCCCCAGCAAACAGGACAAAACGAGGAAGCTTGCGTTCAGAAAGGCAAGAAGCCGGTATCATCCCCAGCAATTCTCGAAAAAATGAAACACCGATTTCGAGATTTCCCTGGCAGCATTATATCCTACAAGTTTTTCAAGAGAGCAAAGCGCAAGTCTCGAAGGAGGTTTGGAAAGAGGGAAAGGAAAAGGGATCCCCGGACAGGGTAATCCCCAGCTGATGACATTTCAATCCCCAGCGATTTCGGGAGATAGGTTTTGAAGGAAGTAGAAAAGGAGGAAATAAAGAAGATTTCCCCAACAGCATTATCCCCAGCAGGTAAGTAATCAATTCAAAGATGTCCCCAGCAGGCAAGAGAAAATAACATGACCCCGTGGGAAAGAAATCCCAAGACAAGGTAATTCAGAAGAAAAGGGTGGCCCAAGAGACGATGCGGGAAGAAGAAAATGGTACAAGAAACAAAGGAAGGCGATAAGGATGGGATGAAATTAGTGAGTTGTAGTTGAAGTCAGGGAGCCCGCCTGAAGAATGGAGTGGCGATTTATTTTGAAGTTATAGTTGAAGTCAGGGAGCCCGCCTGGAGAATGGAGTGGCGATTTAATTTTGAAGTAGTAGTTGAAGTCGGGGAGCCCGCCTGGAGAATGGAGTGGCGATTTAATTTTGAAGTTATAGTTGAAGTCAGGGAGCCCGCCTGGAGAATGGAGTGGCGATTTTATATTGAAGTTGTAGTTGAAGTCAGGGAGCCCGCCTGAAGAACGGAGTGGCGATTTATTTTGAGTTATAGTTGAAGTCAGGGAGCCCGCCTGAAGAATGGAGTGACGATTTATTTTGAAGTGGTAGTTGAAGTCAGGGAGCCCGCCTGAAGAATGGTGTGGCGATTTAGTTTTGAGTTGTAGTTGAAGTCAGGGAGCCCGCCTGAAGAATGGAGTGGAGATTTAGTTTTTGAAGTTATAGTTAAAGATAATTTAATAGGAAGTGAAAAAAAAAGACAATTAGAGGTTTTAGATGAAAGCAACAAGAAGAATGAAGCAACAATTGGAAGATTTTAAGTAAGGCAACAATTTAGACCTAGTCCGAGGAATTATCTCCTAGCGTCAAAATCTTAGTCCGATGAATCTTTCTCCTAAGATATCAAAATCTCAGTCTGATGGATTTTTCTCCTGAGATCACACTAATTTAGACCTAGTCTGAGGAATTATCTCCTAGCGTCAAAATCTTAGTCTGATGAATTTTTCTCCTAAGACATCAAAATCTTAGTCTGATGAATCTTTCTCCTGAGATCACATCAATTTAGACCTAGTCTGAGGAATTATCTCCTAGCGTCAAAATCTTAGTCCGATGAATCTTTCTCCTAAGATATCAAAATCTTAGTCCGATGAATCTTTCTCCTGAGATCACAATAATTTAGACCTAGTCCGAGGAATTATCTCCTAGCGTCAAAATCTTAGTCTGATGAATCTTTCTCCTAAGATATAAAAGTCTTAGTCCGATGAATCTTTCTCCTAAGAAATCAAAATCTCAGTCCGATGAATCTTTCTCCTGAGATGTCAGGTGCCCACTTGAAGAAGGGAATGGCAATTTATGATTAGAGTTTGTTGATAAAGTCAGAAGCCCGCCAGAAAAGCAGAACGCCGTCTCAGTTTCCAAGATTTGATAAGGATAGTGAACAATCGAAAAGTGACAGAGTGTAACGGAAATCCCCAGCATGAATCAGAAGGAAGGCAACAAGGATCAGAAAAGATAGATTCAGACTTCGAAGGAGAATAGCTCGAAGATCACAAGTCAGGGAATTCACTTTGGAGTGTAATGCAAGTTAGCAACAAAAGAAGCTGGCGACCAGAATGCGAGTCAACAATCCGAGATGATCAACAGAAGTTAGTCACAATGAAAAAGGCAAGGAGTTAATCCAAGTGCAAAAGTTGAGGAAAGATATGGTGTGCTCAAGACATGGCCGAGGTCACGAGCACTCCATACCTGGTCTTGATCCGAAAAGCAGCACCTGCAACTAGCAAGTATCAAGGTTCAAATTTAGAGTCCGCATGAAGCACCAACCAATACTCAAGATCAAGCTTCGGAAGACTTATAGATAGGAATCTTGTAACTAGTAGCTGATAGGCTTAGTTAGTCTTTCTCATGTTTTGATTTTTGATGTAATAGCAGGACCACGGACCGGAACTTCGATGGGACGGAACCTCGACGGAACGACACCTCGACTGGCTCTCCACCTCGGTATACCCCTTCCTCACTCACTTTCGAACTACACATGGCCTGATTCCTTTATAGCCAAGGATATGTAGGCAGCTCGGATACAAGGGCTCGGTCACATTCCTCTTCTTTTAGTTTAGTCCCTCCGAATAAGGGTCGGGTCAAAAACACTTGTCTAGTCGTTCTTTGTCTGAAAACTCTTTGTGTTTTCAGTCAAAGAGGGGCAGCTGTAAACGCGTGATTTTTGACCCTACCCGAGATTTTTTATATTTTTCAGCGTAAAATATTTAGTTTAGTTTTAATATAGCTATTTTAACTAAATTTGACTCTTTTACTTTATTTTTACCTCAAAATGAAAAATAACAAAAATATGGTTTTATTAATGTTTCGTAGTCATTTTAAACTTGAAAAATACAAAAATAGTACTTTATATTTTTTATCTTTTTATATAAAAATAAAAATTACAAAAAATAGTTTCATTAATATTTTGTAGTTACTTTAATCTTGAAAAAATATAAAAAATAATTTTGTTTTAATTGTGAGTCTTATAGTTATTTTGCTTACGTAGGATTAATTAAATAATATCGTGTTCTCATTCTCGGTTCCATGCATAGAATAATATTCGGGTTCAAACTATCTGGATTTAAGCTTAATTTTCGGATCGAGCCCATAATAATTTGAGTCCACCACAGGTGGGGGACACAACGAATCTACACAGTCACGCGGATAGAAGACAAACGAAAGTGGACATTCATTTGAAAAAAAAGGAGACAACTACATACACACACCCACGATAAAATCAAAAAGAAAATAGATAGAAAATATTATTTAATACACACACATGCACACGAGAAAATAACGGACAAAACAAAGACATACGAAATGAAAAAAGAATAGAAAAGGAAGGGAGTAGTATTAAAAAACAAGAAAAAGGACATTCTTCTTCATTTTTTTGAAAAGGAAGAAATGATAAAAAAAAACATTCTTATACACATATACATATACTTGGAGGAAGGGAGACTGGAGAGAAGGGATTTTTTTCTTCTTCTCCGACGAGCCATTTTCAGATTTTTGCCATAGCAGTCATTTTCTTTGAACATGGAGCAAAACTAGAAAAACAACAAAAAAAACACCTACTGCTTCGTCCCAGCTCGCCTGCCAGTTCTACCCTCACCAGCCTCACGTCGTCACCACCCTCACAACTAGTTGAACTCACGTCGCCACCTTCGTCTCCCTCACCTCATCCGCCGCGATACACCATTGACGAACACCCAAGCTTCAGCCGTCGTCCGTCGAACCAGCAGCAACGACCAGCTCCCTCACGTCGACCAGCGACGCTACCAAACCAGCTCGACGCCATAGCTGCCAGCAGCCCCGTCTGCGACCAGCCTCACGTCCAAGCATCCCAGTCATCAAACTTTCGTCGACCACTGAACCCTTCGAAACTCCTTGAGCGAACCAATCTATTCCCGTCATGGAGTTTATCAATTTTTCTTTCCAAGTTTAGTTCGAGTTTTCCGGGCAGATTCGAGGTCTTGCCGGCGAGGTTCGAGTTTTTCGGTCAGAGGTTCATCCTGGCTTGAACTTTGAAAGAAGCAGTCAATTAATTGCACAGGTTCATTTTTATCTCATCTAAACATTTTTAGTTTCATATCGCAATTAAACACATGGTATTGTTAAATGTTCATTTCATATTGTATTGATTTGTGTCAAGCTTGAATGAAATATGTATGTGTTGCTTGGATTAGTTATGTTATTTGCATCAATTTACATATTATACCCGTTATTGTGCACTTGTTATTTACCACGTTGAATGCGACATGATTCTTCTTGCACATATACTTGATTTCGGATAATGTAGAGTTACTGCATTGGTTAAATCCTCTTTATGTTTTCGTATTGTTGTTTGAGTGGTTCTTTGAATTAGTTTGTCAAAAATGATTTTTTCGTGTATATTTTTAGAAGTTTAATAAATTTTGATCTATAATATTTAGGATTATTGTAGATGAAACTGTCCCGATAAAGTCGTTTAGGAAATATGGTCTTTAATGAATTTAATTAAGTTTAATCCTTAGAAATCGGGACGTGCCATTAGTGAATCTCCCACGGCCCTCGCAAAGTAGAAAATTGTAGTTGCCTTGGGTTTGCCTCTTAAATAATAAGTGAGACGAGCCTCGCCAAAATAACACGCAAATTGCGGGGCCCTCAATAGATAATTTTTACAAAGATGCTTAGATTCCGGGATGTGCCGTTTAGCGGATTTCACGGCATTCCCAAAACAATAACGCGTTAGTATCTTTAGGCGCGTATTTAATAATGCTATCTCCTTAAACTCGGGTGCGCATTTATGTGACCCAAATCCAAATCTCAACGAAGTCGAAATGCATCGAAAATCACGGGCGCACTGGTGCGACGTGGTTCGAGACGCATTTCCACAATGTTGCAATTCTTTTATTAAAATAATAATAATAATACTAAAAGTGGTTAAAAGTTAAGATTTGCACATAAGTTAAAGCATGTTATAAATTAGATAAATAAGCCAAATACGACAATTGAGCGACCGTGCTAGAACCACGGAACTAGGGAATGCCTAACACCTTCTCCCGAGTTAACAGAATTCCTTATCCGGATTTCTGGTTCGCGGACCATTAAATAGAGTCAAACCTTTCCTCAATTCGGGATTCAAACCGGTGACTTGGGACACCATAAATCTCCCAAGTGGCGACTCCGAATCTCTCAATAAATGAATTCCGTTTTGGTTGTCCTTTAATTGGAAAAACTCTCTTTTATATTTCGCGCCCGCGCGGGTGCGGTAAAAAGGAGGTGTGACAAATATAATACACAATCTTCTTCCCTCTCGAAATCTATGTTGATAATATCTCACTAGTTGGTAATGATATTGTGGAGATGGAGTGTTTAAAGTCCTTTTTAGATGCATAGTTTAAAATTAAGGATTTGGGAACAATCCACTATTTTTTTTGGGTTTGAAAATCTACTTACATTCTCAAAGATCTATCATGTGCCAACATAAGTTCATCACTGATTTTCTATGTGAATTTAATTGTCAAATCTTATTCCCCGTGATGACTCATTTGGATCCCTCTATCAAGCTTGTGTTAGATATGGCTACTCCTGTTTCTGACCCAGCTTGTATAGGAGGTTAATTGGGAAGCTCAATTTTTATCCAACGCACCAGGCCTGATATTTCATTCTCATTGCAACATTTGAGTTAATTTCTTCAAAAGCCACAAGTGCCTCACATGCTAGTTGCTATACATGTGCTCAGATATTTGTTGAATGACCCTGCCCAGGGTATCCTCCTCTTCAATTCTTCTGATTTTTCTTTGCAAGTTTATTCAGATTTTGATTGGGCAACTTGCTCCATTTCTCGCAAGTCAGTGACTGGTTATTACGTTACTCTTGGTAGCAGCTCTTTCTCTTGGAAGAGCAAGAAAAACCTACTATATCACTGTCTTCAACATACGCTAAGTATAGAGCTCTTCGCAAAGTAACAACTGAAGTCACTTGGTTAACTAGGCTTCTGAGTAATCTTGATTCGCATATCTCCAGCCATGTTCCTATTTTTTTGTGACAGCCAGGCAGTGCTCCACATTGCTAAAAATTCAGTCTTCCATGAATGTATGAACATGTCGTGATGGCACCCAGTCCCCACGACTAGGTAAGCCTAACACGTTGCGGAATATACAAGTTATAAAATACTTAAATAAGAAACAACGGAAAAATAGCATAAAAGATATGTAATCCGTGCCGCTTGGCACATACATCCATCACACAATGAATAAAACACTACCAAGATCCGGAACCCCACGGTAACACAGACTAAACGAGAAAATACAACCGTGGCTCTATGTGTAAAGAGTATCTAACAACGAAATGAAGAAAAATGTCAACTAGTACTACTAGAATAGAAGGAAAGCCTCCGGATCTGCGGACGTAGCAGATCATACCTCGAGGTCTCCAGAAAAGCTGCGGAAATCACCTAGCACGAGCCTGCTCTGATGTACCTCGGATCTGCACAACAAAAGTGTGCAGAAGAGTAGCATGAGTACACCACGGCGGTACTCAGTAAGTGCCAAGCCTAACCTCGATGGGGTAGTGACGAGGTAGGTCAGGGCCCTACTGAGAAAAAAAGAAAAAAAACAATAATATAATTATGATAACAAAATAAACAGTTTAAATGATAATAATTTCCGAAATAACAACATTATGATGATTACTACAACTGTTTACAATTAAGCTAACAACAATTAACCAACTCAAATAAACAAATCCAGGATCTGTGGGAATTGAACCCACAGTCCCATTCTCAGTACCTTTGGGTCTCCGAGAATCGAACCCGCAGCCCATGTCTCAATAATATCCCAATAACTCAGGATCTCCGGGAATCGAACCCGCAGTCCCTACCAATAAGTCAGGATCTCGGGAATCGAACCCGTAGTCCACATCTCAATAATCTCAGGATCTCGGGAATCGAACCCGTAGTCCACATTTCAATAATCTCGGGATCTCGGGAATCGAACCCGTAGTCCATATTTCAATAATCTCGGGATCTCGGGAATCGAACCCGTAGTCCACATTTCGATAATCTCAGGATCTCGGGAATCGAACCCGTAGTCCATATTTCAATAATCTCAGGATCTCGGGAATCGAACCCGTAGTCCATAACCACAACAAGTAAAGGAATACACAGAGAGAAGTATAATATGCTTAATGATAACTTCGCCGATGAACAGCGCCAGCGATTACCAAGAAAACCCAAGTAAGTCAGACAATTAGATTCTATCTAATCATGCTTTTCTAACTACTACCGGGTAGGAATATCGAATTTAACAACTAAGAACAGGAATATCACTTATTGAACATTTTGAGTAAAGTATGTGTTCAACAACCAGCGCATGTACACGCCCGTCACCTCGCGTACAAGGCATTTAAAGTATCACAATAATATCCTAGGGTGAAAGTCCCCCACACGAAGTTAGACAAGCCACTTACCTCAATTCCGGTACAAAACCGCTAAGTAATAACCCTCTTGCCACGAATGTCGGCCTCCACAAGTGTAGTATCTGATAAAAATCAATAGAATCACATCAAAATAGGCCAATTGGGCATTACCCAATCAAATTAACTCAAAATTCACCAAAACCCACAAGTTGCCAAAACCCGACTTTCGGTACGCTTATCGAAAAATCACGACAATTATATATTCGGGTTCCTTATCTCAATACGAGTCCGTGCATATAAAATTTATCGAAATCGGACTCTGTTAGCCCATTCAAATCAAAGGTTTTCTAAAGGTTTTGGTCTAGGGTGAAAACCCGCATTAATTACCCCAAATTCCTCCATTTTCATGAAAAACTTGCATAATATTATCAACAACAATCATAATTGGAGTCCATAATTGATTACCTGAAGAAACCCCTTGAATCTCCCTTCAAAATCGCCCAAATCGCCCCTTAAGCCGAGCCCTCAAAGTTTGGAAATGTTTCTTAAATTTCTAACTTCTGATATAATTAACTCTCTGCGATTTCCGCTTCTGCGGACGAAATTCCGCTTCTGCGGATCCGCTTCCGCGACATTTTGTCGCTTCTGCGAAGCCCATGCTTGGCTGGACCATTCCGCTTCTGCGGTCTCTAGGTCGCTTCAGCGATTCCGCTTCTGCGGAAGTACAGCCGCTTCTGCGACTTCGTTCATGCGGACAAACGTCCGCTCCTGCGGAGGGCCACCAAACAGTTCACTTCCGCTCCTGCGGAAGTCTTTCCGCCCTGCGTGACCGCCTCCACGATCCAAAATCCGCTCCTGCGACCCTCGCTCCTGCGGAGCAAATGTCGCTCTGCGGACTCGCCTCTGCGGTCCAAGCTCCGCAGAAGCGAATACTACAGAAGGCAGGCACCAGCCTGCTGCAAGTTTTTAAGATTCTTGCCGTTTAATCACCCGAATTCATCCCGAGTCACCCGGGACCCTATCCAAACACACCAACACATCCTAATACCTTATTCGAACTTGTTCCAATCCTCAAAACACGTCTAACAACATCGAAACCCATAATTCCCATCGAATTCAAGCCTAAATTTCTTAAAACTTTCCGAATTGCACATTCGATCAAAAACCCAACCAAACGACGTCCGAATGACCTGAAAATTTGCGGACATATCCAAAATCACATAACGAAGCTACAGAAATTGTCGGAATTCCATTCCGACCCCCGGATCAAAAATCTCACCTATCGATCGGATTCGCCAAAATTTCAACCTTCGGTATTTCAAGCCTAATTGAGCTACGGACCTCCAAAATATATTCCGAACGCGCTCCCAACCCCGAAATCACCTAACGGAGCTAATGGAACCATCGGATTTCCGTTCCGAGATCGTCTTAACACTGTTCCGGCTACGGACCGTTTTCTAGTTTCAAAGCTCTTATTTAGGGAATATAGAGCTCTTCGACAAGTAGCCGCAAAGGTGTCCTGGCTAATCAGGTTACTTGCTGCTTTTGGTGTCTCAATTACTCACCTTGTTCCTATATTTTGTGACAACCACGTTGCCCTACACATTGTTAAGAACCTAGTATTCCATGAGTGCACCAAGCACACCGAGATTGACTATCATTATGTGCGCGATAGTGTTACTTTTGGTTTGGTCTCTCTTCACTATGTTATAAGTGTTGACCAACTGGATTACATCATGACCAAATTTTGAGCAAGTCAGGTGTGGCTAACCACCCTCCAACTTGAGGGGGGTGTTAGAATAGTTGGATTATTGTTAGTTGGGCTGTTAAATTTGTATCTGGGCCACTAATTTGCTAAGCCCATATTTATTTACATTCTCAATGGTAGATGGGTAGGATTTTAATATTTTGATTTTTGGATCTGTATATAAATACACACATTTATAGCTTAGACGCTAACTCTTTAAAAATAACAGATTCATTTCTCTCTAGAATTTTTCATGAATTCTCTCTCTCGATTTGTCTGCGTTGATTTCTTTCATTTTCTATCGAATCTAACAGCCCCCACGTTCAACCCCCCCCTTTTACCATTAGCAAGAACCTGTTTCAGTTGCATATCATAAGGAATTCGAACAACTGCTTCAAATACAGTATCAGGAAGTACCGCTTGTGGAACCTCAATCTCCACGGGCTTATTAGCTAAATGGCAATTGGCACATACAATACGCCCAGTCGCTTCTCGTGGATTTTCATAACCCTGCTGTACAAAAATGGGATATGCACTTGAAATGGATGCCCGAGTTAAGATATATACCATGAGCGATACGGAAATAGATCGAGTAATCTGTTTCTTTAGCCAAGAAAAAGCATTGCTAGTTTGCATGGTCCAATCATTGATCGCGAAAATATTTCTACAATAAATTGAGTAGGTCGCTAGTATAGTTCCCTAGCTACGATTCTGCTTTGGCCAAGCTTTTAGAAGGGAAAAAAATTAGTTTTTGATAAACACAAAAATTGTTTCTTCCCAATTTTTTTTTGAGAAAAATACACTTATAGTTTGTTTGGCCATGCTACGAAAATCAACTTATTTTGAGAAGTTATTTTTTTTTTCAAAAGTATTATTATGTGAGAAGCAGTTTGTCTTTGGCTAATTAATTTAAAAAATACTCTTACTCAATATTTAGTATATGGCCAAGCTTTTAAAAAATGCTTCTAAGTGTATTTTTCTCAAAAATATTTTTCAAAAAATATATTTTTGGGGAGAAATTACTTTTTTCTATTTCTCTAAAATTGCTTCTACTATTACTCAAAAATATTTTTTCTTCTAAAAGCTTGGTCAAACACTTCAACTTAAAAAAAAATTTAGGAGGAGGATTGGGGGGTGGGGGAAGCACCCTTTTCGAGGAGGGGGAGCACTTTTTTCTTGGCTAAATAGACGATTAGAAGCATTTTTTAAAAGTTTGGTCAAATACTAATTATCGCTTCACGAAATACTTTTTAGATTGGTTAGCCAAACACAAATACCAAACACACACACACACACACACACATATATATATATATATATATATATATATATATATATATATATGTATATATTTTAACTTATAACACAATTAATTTTAGAAACTTGGCCAAACATGCCATTAGTGAGATATGCATGGTCAAAGGTCAGACATATTTATTATGCATGCTTTTATTAAGTACGGTGAAACATCTCTGATCCGAGCAGAATTTATTACAGCAGCTATAATAAAGTAGTAATATAATAAACTTATATTATAACATAATACTGTAGTACATAATATGAAAAATGATTCCAACGAAACTCGACAGTTATAATATAGTAATATTAGAAAATATGGCTGCTATAGAGAAATCTAATTGTACCATGATTTAGGCTTTAGTTGTATTATTAAATGGAAAGAAAGGTATAGTCCTTAAAATGAAATAATCCCCATTTGGGGACAAAAAATAAGGTAAAGATTAAATATGACCTTAGAGAAAACAAAATCTAATTAGAGGGGCCGCTTTTGCCAAACCGTGCACAGTAGATGATATTGCATTTATTTTCCATGTGAGTCGAACTCTCAACCTAGCAATTGATGGCGGAGGTGCTGGATGAATTTCCAGCAGGAGACTAGTAGTTGAAGACCTTGGTCCACCAAATCAATATGAAAATGCCATTACTACCCAATAAGAGGTGAATTGCATATCCAACTGACCTTACATTCATGAACTTTTCTCAATTATCCCATTATCTTGAAAATGACCATAACTCCCCCCTACTCCATGATTTTATAAAATGATCATAACTATTTATTTGCAAATATCATAATCCGATAACCAAACCGATAAGATATTAGTTATCGGTTATCGGCTTATCGGTTATTGATCCTTATCGGTTCGGTTATCGGTTTACCCGATAAGATAAAACTAAATTAAAAGTGCTCAATTACTCAAACTAAATATCAAAAAATTGCTACTCCTCTAACCATAAATTTTACATGAGTAGAGAAGACACCATGAGAAGCAAACAGGGCCAAAAATCAGAAGCAAACAGGGGCAAAAATCAGAAGCAAACAAAGGCAAAAATCTTGAGCAAACAGAACAATTAACAAGAAGCAAACAAAAAATATTGAGCCAAAACTTACACGATGCGATTAATGAGTGAGGGAGTGAGCCGACGTGACTAGCGGAGAACTGGTGAGGATCAGGCACTGGCGTGGCGTCTGGCGGAGAACTGGTGGTGAGCTTGAGAGTTGAGGCTCAGGCGTCTGGCGTTACACGATGCGATTGACTGTTTGGAGTTGGGGGCTGCGGCGGAAATACAACGAGAGAGACAAAGACTGAGTGAACTGAAGAGGGAAGGGAATTAGTAAAATAAAACCCTAGTATATACTTTAGGGTAGATTAGTAAATTACTTCATTCTTATTGGGTTATCGGTTTTTACCCAATAACAAAAATGCAAACCGAGACCGAACCGATAACCCAATAAATTTTTTTTTTACCCCGTTACCGAACCGTTAATCCAATAACCCAATACCGATAACCCAATAAAGAATTAACGGTCCGGGTTACGGTTTTCATACATGATGGAATCTCCTTCGAAAATCTCTCCAAATCGCCTATTCCCGAAGTCATAACTATTTTTCCATGCACTGCCATTAATTAGACATTAATTCATCCATTGTCACATGTTCTCTATGATTTCATAATTTATTATATCACTTTCTTCATATTTAATCCAAGCAAGAATTCGTACACTTATAAATAAGAGTCTTTCTTTCATAATTGGCGTGTAATAAAATTGTAGAGTGCTAAAAAAAATGAGGTTGTACTTGTAAAAAAGAAGAGTTTTACTTTTATTAAAGAAAGATGGTTCATTTTGGTGGAGCTTTTTGTTTATCCGCACCTTATCCCGAAGATATTTTAATTTCTTCATTTTATATTTCATCGTATTTTCACCAACAATCATCTTACCTTAATTTTCCAACTAAACACCTATCTGAAAATTCCATATGCATCTGCTAGATTGACCTCTATTTTCTGTCTTACCTAATCAAACCAATTCAGCAACTTAATTTCACTTGATAAAGTCTTGGTTTGGTTTATCTAATGCAAGTTATCTATAACTGGCCTTTAGATTCCATTTGTATGTGTTGAAAAGGTTGCTGTTGCTTAACTTCTAGGAAGAATGCAATTAACCTAGACACAATTCATTTAATATTCAAATTCTATTTGATTTTATAATTTTGCCGGGAAAAAAGATCGTTAAAACATGTATTGATCATTAACTGTTATTTTCATCTTCGGAGATAATACTACTAAAAAGAAAATTTGTACCGAGTGTAAAAGTAGGACTACTTTTTTTTTTTTTTTTTTAAGTATAGTGATAATTAACTCATGTAAAATGACTACTGAGAGGAAAAGAAGAAAAATAAAAGCTACAAATACTTATTAATTTCATAATAATTCCTAATTGTTTCAGGTCTTTCCCCTACTACATTGGATTGGATTACAGTCTCAAACTGCTCCCCTCAAATAGATTCTGTGTCTTTGTTGACAATCCTAATGAATGAGCTATGGATTTGACTTCTGCGATCATGGCCACCTGATCGTTAAGCTTGTTGATGGCCGAGCCGACGCCCTGTGTTCAACATCAAACTCAAGTTTCAGTGGTTTGGCTGAGATGCCTTAAAATGTTGCTACAATTTCAAACCAATTCTAATATGAAAAAGAAAATTTCTCCTAAGATTATAGATGGTGTAAGGCATACCACGCCAGCAGCTCCAGCTGTGATTGCCATTGGTGCTGTGACTGCACTCAATCCAGACGAACACATGACAGGTATGTTGACTGCCCTTGAAATTGAGTAAGCAGCTGCTAGTGTTGGTGTTGCCTATATAAATGAATAATATCAAAATGAATGACAATGAGACAAGTTAATACTGCAAATCAATAAGCAGCCTCTCAATTGCTTGCCTTTTTTCTTACTATGTTTCTTCATTTTTTCTTCAGCAGTGTTCTCTTGCATTTTGTTTCTAATTCGAAGCTTACACCATTTATGGCATGCACTAGTATTTTTCACTTCTAGTTAAGATCAATCAAGGTGATTGCATAGTGTCCACATATTCAGCAGGTAAGTTAGCTCTCTATTAGTACTAGACTGCAAACATGCTATATTACCTTTTCGATTAAACCAAGGACACCGGCCTTTGATGGAGAAGAGCATTTTCCTCCTTCTGTTTGGATAATGTCAACACCTTCTTGTTCTAATAGCTCGGCCAGCTTGACCTGGTGAAAATGCGATGAATATTTGCAAGAAAGTGAAGTTTCTTCTATTTGAACTTAACATGTCATATAGCAAAGTGTTTTTCCAAACCTGATCGGGAAGGCTTAGTGTGTGAGGCACAGTGACTGACAATGTCACTGATGGAAGTATCCTCTTTGTCTCCTTCGTTAGTTTCAGAATCTGGAAAGCATTATAAGAAGTAGTGGACATCATGGACAAAGATCCACAACTAATATGGATTTGGTTTTTGTGTATTTAAGTTGGAATACCAGGAAAAAAATGGAATCAGGCTAAGGCTTTCCCCAAGCTGGATTGCCCTTTGTGGGCAAGTCCAAGTAATCAATCAAATCATATATTTACAAATTTATTTATTTAGGCTCAATTTGACGTTATGACTCAATCCACTGCAAGGTAATTCTCCTTACCTGCTCAGGAGAGAATACCAATCCCTTCTCATAGAACGAGTCATAATTTCCGATCTCGACCTGCACCAGAAAAGTTTTTCTTTATGATGAGCTACAAAAAGGAACTAATTCCTCTCACTTGAGGTTATGTAATGGTGGTGCTGAACTGTTTAGTACTTGTTTATGGTGTCTGTGAACTGAAATTGAAACAATTATGAGAAGAGGTCATACCATCAAGGCTCCTGCTTCAACAGCAGCTGGAAATGCTGCGGGATCCACAGAAGAAACACAAACCTGCAAGTATGTGAAACCAAAATTTAAGCGTTACGCTTACAGTGCTTGAGATAGCCTTCATGTTTTTAGTACTGATTCATATATTAAACAAACTGATCCGTGCAACTAAAATCAAATAGTGGCTGAGGATGTAAATGCCTAAAATGGTGGTTCTTTGAACTGAGGAGCTCAAAGCACTCTGTATAAAGAAGATGCAGGTCAAACTGATATTATTCTCGGATGGTATATGATTTGTTGAAGCAACGACGGACCAACAAATATACATGATTCAACCGGAATGTTCAGACTTCAGAGATAAGAGAGAAACTGGAAATTGCAATTAGCTAATAGAAGATAAAGCTTAAGGCACATTTGGCTTGAATATTTTTACAAATTCAGGCCAGAAAAGTCGTCTGGTCATTTTAATGTTGCCTAAGAACAAATTCACAAGAAAGGATGAAACGATAGATCAGTTGTTTATGTTAAAGTTTAAGAGTTCATCAAGGGTATTCTGCACAATGCAGGGTTAAAGGAAAGATGGAACGAATTCAAACAGAAAAGATTTACCGGAAGGTTAGTCAAGCTTATGGCAAGCTTGACCAGCTCAGGGTCACAAGCTATGTCTACATGGGTTGCTCCCCCCTGTATGCAGGATCAAAAGAGTTTTTCTTAGTACATTTAATGAAAATTCTAAAATTCCAAGTACACTAACAACATACGACGCTATCCATTACCAGAAGAGTGAATCCAACTATCTGAACAATTGCAACTCCTACTCAATCCTAAGAGTGCTTTAGAATTTCAATTACTATAAATTTTATGCACAATGAAGAATAATCAACTTAATATTCATTTGGTGGAAAATTCAGTAACAAGTTTTAGTCATTAAACGAAAAGGAACAAAGTACAAATAACTGCTGAATGTTGATAAGAATATGAGCCAGTTTTTTCCTCCAAAAAAGCAATTCTAAAGCACTAGATAGGACCAAACCTTATCTGCAGCAGTAACAACAGAAGCCACATTCTCTTTGTCTAGATTCTGCAATCCTGCAATAATCTGAAGCAGTACAGCAATGTATCATTAGTAATTTTACCATGACGAAACCAGGGCGAATATATAGGGGGGGTTATGGATCACGTGAATCCATGATCTCTCCTCAAAATTAAATATTTTATGTACATATTTTCTAAAATTATTATAATATTAATTGTTGTCACCCATACTACAAGAACTTTGAATGGTGCACTTGTTTAAAGGTTGATTTATTTACCAAAAGTAATGGGATCAATTTCCACTTAAAACATTTTTTTCATCCTTTTCTTTTTTAGTACTGCACCCACGTACCAAAAATACTAGATCCGCATCTGGACGGAACACTCTCCTTTCTCCCCAACACTATCCTCTCAAAAATGGTCTAGTTCAAGTAACTAAAAACACAATGAAGTTGTAATAAAATTAAAGGAACTCATTTCAGAAGATGTAATACCTAAAAAGAACAAGATAAAGCTCAACTACCATCTCATTTTAGAAGGGGCGAAAGAGACTAGTAATAGAGATTAAGCAAATAAAAGTGTTTCACTCTTTTTCTTTATTAGTTAAAATGATAGTAATACCTTAAGGGCTCTTTTCTCATGAAATTCTTTCAAGACTGCTTCTTTGGTCTGAGAAAGCAGAGCTCTCGTGGTACTTCTTCTTCTAGCAAATGAAATGCGTTTTGGAAGAACAGAATCACCTAGTACAAGGGAATTCTGTTTTGGTTTTAAAAGTATTTGGTTTTTGGGAGAAATTGGTGTGTAGATTGAGATGCTCATTTTCTTCTTTCTTGTCTATGGAGGGAAATTTTAGCCAGGAGATAAGAAATTTAGCAGCTTTAAGCAAGCTGTGGATATTTCCATTATATAGCACAGAAAAGATAATGCGAAATGGGAAAAGTAACAAAATATTTGCAGCAAGATATTTTTGTTGGATAACATAGAGTTACCCTTTGCGGGTTTTGAGCGAAAATAGGACGAACTGGTTAGTTTTCGCTTGATAATTGAAAAATAGTTCATATTTATTAAATCATTGAAAAATAGCTTATTTTGCTTAAACACGTAAATTCCAGCATAATATGCGAGATTATATAACTTATGCGTATAAACTTTCAGCAAACAGAAAGTCCCGACATAATATGCGGGATTATGGAGCTCTTGTATATAACTTACAACTTTATATTAGAACTCTGTTATATATTACAACAATGGAGGTTGAAATTGGAAGTGAATCTAAGAGATTAGAAAGAAGAATAACCTCTAAACAATACACTTTTATTCTTATAGATGATTGAGACTAAGAAGAAGAGAGAAGTTTATTTATTCAACATAACCATCCTTTTACAATTCATATGTATTTATAGCTCACCTTCTCTAATTGAGCTCCACTAACAGATTCTAACAACTAACGGCTATTGACCTTACTAACTGTATAACAACTTTTGTGTAAAATATCTATACTACCCTTCTTAACTATTTAGCATATAACAACTACCCCCGTTAAGAGTCCTTGTCCTCAAGGACAAAATGAGGGAACTGATGTTTGAAAGTAGCAACATCCATCCAAGTGCTATCTTCAGAAGGGCAGTTGAACCACTTCACCAAATATTGCTGACACTGCATGTTGTGCTTGGTGACTACTCTGGCTTCAAGTATCTTTACAGGATCCAAAACAATATGGCCATGGGAAGAAAGTGAAACTTGTAAATCAGAGATTACTGGATGGGAAACAACATATTTTTTAAGTTAAGAGACATGGAATGTGGAATGTATCTTAGCATGAGGTGGGAATTGGAGCCGGTATGCCACAAAGCCAATCTTCATGAGTACTTGAAAAGGACCAAAATACTTGGGGCCGAATTTGTGATATGAGTGACCTTTTAGGGACATTTTTCTGTAAGGTTGCAACCTTAAAAAAATCGTGTCTCCTACTGTAAACTCCCTGAATGATTTCTTTTTATCTGCCAAAGCCTTCATTCTTGATTGAGCTAGTGCAAGATGGCGCTTCAGTAACCTGATTGTTGCTTCCCTAGCTTGTAGGCTTCAAAAGGAGTCAATTTAGTGGCAGAGTGATATGTGGTGTTATACCACCATTATGCTAGAGGCAGCCAATAAGCCCAATCCTTGGGCCTATCTGTGCACATACATCTAAGGTAACCTTCCAAACACTTGTTGACAGCTTCAATTTGGCCATCTGACTGCGGATGGTAGGTTGTAGAATGATGTAATTGGACCCCTTGAACATCAAAGAGAGACTGCCAAAACTTGCTCAAGAACATATCCCTATCACTCACTATAGTCCGGGGTAAGCCATGAAGTTTGTAGATGTGATCTAGAAAAGCCTGGGCAACTGAGGTTGCAGTATAGGGGTGTTTGAGGCTTAAGAAGTGGGAATATTTGCTCAGCCTATCTACTACTACCATTATCACATATTTGTTGTGTGAATGTGGTAGCCCTTCAATGAAATCAATACTAATATCATGTCATACCTTATCAGGAATAGGCAAAGACTGTAGTAGTCCTGGGCTTTTCACACTCTCCCATTTACACCTTTGACATACTTCACAACTCTTGATATATTCAAAAATATCTGTTTTCATCTCTCTCCAATTATATAATTGGCTTACCCTTTGAAATGTATCAATCATACCTGAGTGACCTCTTGTCGTCCTATTATGTAGAAATTGTAGAATCTGCTTCCTTAGGTCTTTGCAGGGGCTAACAACTATCTTCCATTTCCTATATAGCACACCATCTTTTTGGCATAATATGGGCTTAACTAAAGGATCCTGCTGAAGTTGCTGAAGAAGTTGTTGTAGATGAGGACCAACTACATAAGAACCTTTGGTCTGCTCAATGAAGTCTGAGGATATAAAAGAGAGTGTCAGTAGTTCCGCATCAAAGTTATCATCAGCCTTGGGTACTCTAGATAGAGCATCGACTACTAAGTTGTCTTGACCCTTTTTGTAAGTGATTGTATAGTCATATTCCATAAATTTGGCCAACCATTTCTACTGACCGGGAGTAGAGATTCTCTGCTCCATTAAGTATTTCAAGCTCTGATGTTCTGTCTTGATTGTAAAATGCCTACCAAAGAGGTAAGGTCTCCACTTCTGCACAGCTGCTATAAATGTCATCATTTCTCGCTCATGGGTGGATATTTGTTGATGTTTTTCACTCAGAACCTTACTCATATATGCTAAGGGGTTCCCCCCTGCATCAAAACAACTTCAATACTGTGACGACCCAAAGGGTCATCACTTGTTTTATTAATCATTCCGAGCTTTTGAGGTCTTGAAAAACTCATTTATAGTTGCCTCGATTTGCGTGCACAGTCCGAGCACAAAGCTGGAAATGATTTATGTTGAAATATGTGAAATATGTGAAAAAGTTGAAAAATTTTGATATTAATATTGATATGGTTGACTTTGGTCAACATTTTTGGTAAACGGACCCGGATCCATGATTTGACTATTTCAGAAAATCCGTAGAAAAATATGGAACTTGGGCATATGTCCGGAATTGAAATCCGAGGTCTAGAACCCCGGTAAAAGAATTTTTCTGTTAAATTGTTTTCTGAAAATGTTTAAGAAAAATGAAACTGAATTTTTATTAAAAAGTACTGGTATCGGGCTCGTATTTTGGTTCCGACGCCCGGTACAGGTCATATATATTGGTTAAGCGCTTCCTGTAAAGTTTGGTTGAAAACGGACGTCGTTTGACGTGTTTCGGCCTTAAATTGGAAAGTTTGGAAGTTATGAAATTTTGAAAGAATTCTTGAGATTTAAGGCTAAATTAATTGATTTTGATGTTATTTTGGTGATTTGATCGCGCGAGCATGTTTGTATGATGTTTTTGAGTCAGTGTACATACTTGGTTTGAATCCCCGAGGGCTCGGGTGAGTTTCGGATAGGTAACGGGATGGTTTTGAACTTGAAATTGCAGCAGAAACTCTGCAATTTTTGCACAGAGATTTTCTTCTATGCGATCGCATAGGCGAGGCTGCGATCGCATAGAGCAAAGATTAGAGGTCCCAAAAATCCTTCTGTGCGATCGCAATAGAGCCCATGCGATCGCATAACTTCCACTTTTCCTCCTATGCGATCGCATACTATCCTTCGCGATCGCATAGAGTAAGACCGAGGCCCAGAATTTCCTTCTATGCGATCGCGTACCATTCCCTGCGATCGCATAGAGTAATTTCAGTTCATCCATTTCCTTCTATGCGATCGCATAGGACCTACGCGATCGCATAGAGTAATTTTGCTGTCCCCATTTTTTTCTTCTATGCGATCGCATCACAGGCCCTGCGATCGCATAGAGTAAATTTTCGCCCAGTGAATTTAAGTCAGAAAATAGAACAGAAACGGGATAAAAATCCCATTTCTGTTCAACTCTCTTCTCCACAACTTTTTAGGCGATTTTTGAGGCATTTCTTCATCAAAGTTCATTGGGTAAGTATTGTTAACTCGTTTTCTTCATTTTTCATCAACATCAATCAAATCCTTAGGCTTAAACATGTATAAATTGGTTGAAAATTTTAGAAATGGGTATAGTTAGGGCTTTCAAAGAATTTGCGATTTAGACCTCGTTTTGGAGTCGAACTTAAGAACAAATTGTATATTTGAACTCATGGAAGATTGGGTGAACTTATTTTGGTTCGAAACTTGAGTTTCGATTATGTGGGCTCGGGGTCGATTTTTACTATTCCGGGCAGAATGTTGTAAAAATCATACTTAGCAATATGAACTAGTTTGTTAAGTAGAATTGATGACATTGAATCAATTGTGTATAGATACGATTGAATTGGAGTCAAATTCGAAAGGAAAAGGCATTGCTACGGATTGAATCGTTCGTGAACTTTCGAGGTAAGTGTTTGTTCTATCCTAGTTTGTAGGAATATGAATTTAGTTATGAATAAATTGTTGAATAAGAGTTATTGGTGTTATACAGGTAATGAAGGTAAGTTGTTGAAATTATTATAAATTATTGGTTTAAAACCGGTAATTGTAAATATTGTTGATATAGAGATTATTGGCTAAATGCCGGTAATATATATATTTTATATATTTGGGATCGTGTGGTACGCCGACCACAAAGTGACTTAAAATCTTGGCATTGGCCATAGTTGCCGGTAGCCTATTGATATATTTGGAAGCGGGTGGTACGCCTACCACAAGATATAATTATTGATATATTTGGGAGCGGGTGGTACGCCTACCACAAGATATAATTATTGATATATTTGGGAGCGGGTGGTACGCCTACCACAAGATATAATTATTGATATATTTGGGAGCGGGTGGTACGCCTACCACAAGATATAATTATTGATATATTGGGAGCGGGTGGTACGCCTACCACAAGATATAATTACTGATATATTGGGAGCGGGTGGTACGCCTACCACAAGATATAATTACTGTGATAGTTGGGAGCGGGTGGTACGCCTACCACGAGATATGAAATGAGAGAGGAATTGAGACATGAAAGTAAGATTTATTATGTTGATTAGATTATTCTGGATATCGTGAGTTATTGATTGTTATTTCAGAGCAGAGTATTTCTTTATAATGTATTATATATATATGCCTATATTGCAACTGTACAGGTTTAGGTGGGTGACTGGCCTTAGCCTTGTCACTAGTTCGCTGGGATAGGCCAGGCACTTACCAGCACATGGGGTCGGTTGTGCTGATACTACACTCTGCGCTCTTTTTGCGCAGATCCAGGTTACGGACAGCAGCGGCGGCGGTAGCGACTTGCGGATTTTTCGACTACTGAGACTACGAGGTAGCCTTGCAGGCGTCCGCAGGACCCGTCGTCTCTTCTATCTATGCTTTTCATTCTGTTATCTCATGTAATCGAGATAAACAGCTTGTATTTTCTTTCAGACAATTATGTGTATTATTCTTAGAAGTTCGTGAGTATTGTGACACCAATCTTGGGTAGTGTATCGGATTTGGATTTTCTTTATCATATTTGACTAAGTCTTCCGCTAATTTAGATTATTCCGCTGTAATTTTTATGTTGTTAATAAGAAATTGGTAATTAATGGAGATGAAATTAATATTTGGCTTGCCTAGCTTCCATTTAGTAGGCGCCATCATGACCCCGATGGTGGGAAATCCGGGTCGTGACAAATACCTACCCCCACAAGCATCAGTTTCAATAACAAATTCCAAGGAAAAATCAGGAAGTGCAAGAACATGAGTTGTACTCATTGCTACTTTGAGTTGCTCCAAAGGTGTGTTTGCCTTCTCATTCCATTCAAATTTATCTTTCCTTAACAATTCAGTCAAGGGCCTTGCCAAAACTTCATATTTTTTAATAAATCTTCTATAATACCTTGTCAATCCCAAGAATCCCCTTAATTCTTTAACTATCTTTGGTGCTGGCCACTCTACTATCACTTTAATCTTTCTTGGTTCAGCTGTTACTCCATTTTTTGTGATAATACGACCTAAGTATTCTACCTCAAATTGACCAAATTGACATTTACTCATCTTAACAAACAGAGTATTTTCTTTCAACACATCAAAAGCTTTATGTAAGTGTATCAAGTGGTCTGACCATGAGGAACTGTACACTAAGATATCATCAAAGAATACCAAAATAAACTTTCTTAAGTATGGTTGGAAGACTTTGTTCATCAAACTCTGAAAATGTTGATGGAGCATTGGTCACTCCAAATGGCATGATCACAAATTCATAGTGACCATGATGGGACCTAAATGCAGTCTTTTCTATATCTTTCTCAAGCATCCTAATTTGATGGTAACCAGATCTTAGGTCTAGTTTTGAAAAATACTTGGCCCCTCCTAATTAATCTAGTAGTTCTTCAATCACAGGTATAGGAAATTTATCTTTTACTGTGTGATTGTTTAGTTGTCTATAGTATATGTATAGCCTCCAAGTACCATATTTCTTTTTGACCATAACTATAAGAGAAGAGTAGGTACTTACACTTGGTCGAACAACCCCTGCATTCAGCATTTTCTGAACGTCCTTTCAATCTCATCTTTCTGATTTGCTGGATATCTGTAAGGTCTCACATTCACTGGTGGTGTCCTTTGCAAACAACCCTGAATACTGATCCAGCAATGTCTGTAACTCCCCAGGTACTCCTTCCACTTGGTTGGAGCTGCATCATGCTATTCCTCTATCAATTGGTTGTACATCTGCTACTAGCATCATACTCAAGTTGCCAGTCCTATTCAGTAGTTTCTCCATTTGTTGATCCCCAATTACTTTGGGTGTGCCCGGTTGATTGTCTCTCAATGAAACCTTTTTGCCTCATATTTGGAATTCCATCTTCAATTGCCTAAAGTTCCACTTGATATCCCCTAGAGTAATGAGCCATTGAATGCCATCAGCACCCCTAGTGGCATGACTAACATATCAGCCTTGACTAACACCCCTTGCATCCTCCATGCTACTTCTTTACTCATGGAAGAGTTATGCACTTTGCTTCCGTTGGCTACTGACACTAAGAAGGTAGGAATTATGTCCAGTTTGCATCCAAGTTTCATTGTAATGTCAATGTCCATGAAATTATGTGTTGAACCAGAATCTATCAACACATGGACCATTTTTCCTCAAATTCCTCCTTTCACTCTCATAGTTTTGTAGTCTACAGTTCCATCTAGAGCATGAACTGACATTTGAGGACTAAGGTTTGAATCTTCACATATTTTCTCTTCCACCCATACTCATACACTTCCCCTTATTCACCACATTCCTTTACCTCTATAATGAACAATTGCTTTTGTTTCTTGCACAGATGGCCGCACGTGTATTTTTTATCACACTAAAAGCATAGTACCTTAGCCTTATTCTCATTCATCTCTGCACTTGTAAGCCTCCTTGATGACTTTATTGCTAGTCGTCTATAAGCATTAGGATTTTTGCTTAACTCTGCCACTTTCCCATTCCCAGAATATTGGCCTTGAGTGTAGCTTCTCGAACCTAAGTTCCAAGAAGTATTAGGAGCTGGAAGTATAGGTTTAGAAGTCCTCATTGTTACAGGATTTTGATTTCTCTATAATTGCAGAGAATGTTCAACTAATTTAGCCAAACTATAGGCCTTCATCAATGTTCTTGGTGCTAACATCCACACCTGAACTTCAATTTCTGGTTTTAATCCCTTCTAGAAACAACTGATGGAATACTCCTCCGATAACTCTACTTGATTAAAAAGCCCATCAAATAAATCAAAAAATTCTTGAACCCCGCCAGTCTGTTTCAATCCAAATAATTCAGATAGGGGATCCTCATACAATTATACCCAAATCTCATATACAAATATCTCACATAATCTCCCTAATTACGGAACCCCTTTCCTACCCTAGATTTCATCATCGATTGATGCCACTGTAAAGACCTTTCTTCTAAATTGATAGAAGCAAGCCTAACCTTATGTTCTTCAGATGTATTGTCATACTCAAAAAATTGCTCACATCTATACACCCATCCTTTTAAATCTTCCCCATTAAATTTTGGGAATTCAACACGAGCATATCTATTACCTCCATTAAAGCCATTACCTATTGCGTGTAATCCACCACCATCGACTGGAGCTGGTGTGACTGGTGTTGTTGAAGTCACCGGAGCTGAATTAGTCGTCATCGATGCCACTAGGTGTCAAATTTCTTTGATCATTTCGTCATGGCGTTCTCCTAGCATCCAGACCTACTCCCTAACTTTGTCCACATCCCCTCGTAATTCTGTGTTTCTGGTTGTTTCCGGCATAGTTTATGTTCAAGGTTGTTCGCAAGCTCTAATACCAATGCTATATATTTCAACAGTGGAGGTTGAAATTAAAAATGAATCTAAGAGATTAGAAAGAAGAATAATCTCTGAACAATACACTTCTTTTCTTACAGACTAAGAAGAAAAGATAGAAGTTTATTTATTCAAAATAACCATCCTTTTACAATTCATATTCATTTATAGCTCACCTTCTCTAATTGAGCTCCACTAACAGATTCTAACAACTAACTGCTACTGACCTTACGAACCGTATAACAATTCTATACTACCATTTCTTAACTATTTAGCATATAAGAAAACTCAATCACATGTAAAAATAATCGAACTATAGCCTTGAATTTTTTCGAATTTTAAGGGTATATTTGTTAGATTTAATCTTTACGGCAAAAAGTAGCTAATTTTCAATTATTTTGAAACCGCTTTTCAATTATGAGTTGTAAATATGACTATTTTTAATTTTTCCTATTTTTTGAAGTAATTTATTGAGATTCTCCCTGTCATGAATTATAATCCTACTAACTTCCATTAAAAAGGTGGCCAATTGTACTACATAAATTCTATAATCTTCTGAAAGTGATAAATATTTTGAAAAAAATAAAAATAAAGTGCAATTACGAAGAAAATGCAGCAAGACCCAAGTATGGTCTGAAATTTTCAATGCATAAGTAGTATTGAATTTTTCATATCAACAAACTTTTACATGTTAAATAAAGTGGAAAAAATCTCAGAATTCGTACAGTTTTACAGTTCTATGTATAGAAAATACTCCCAAAAAATGTAATATGACTTGAGTTCATTTTTTAAAATTAAGTTGAATAGACAATATTGATAGAAAATCATGGAATATTTAACCGATATAGCATTATATTTTGGATTTAAAAGTATCGGATATACTAAGGATTTAAAAGTTTGGAGATTAAGAGAGTTTATATTCCCCCCCCCCCCCCCAAATGGTGAAAAAATGAAAAAAATTTGATCCATATTATTTAATATCAAGCAATTGATACTAAGGATATCTTGTTTGTTCTAGAGGTATTAGTGAATTTCTCTCATGTTTTTGGTTTTGCATTATTTAGCTTCTTAGTGTCGTCCTCACAATTTGTTTTGAGTGAAGATAACTTCTTTTTTTCGTTTCTAGGGGAAAAAAACTTAGACACCACGAAAGCTCAAAATACTTTTATGGTCTTAAATCTTAGTCGTAATGGCTTCCTAGCCATTTCAATTTATAGGCTTTTAAAAGCTGATACATAAACTTTAATCTTTTCCATTTAAATACTCGCTCATAATTCCCTTAACTAATAAACACGCCTGACCCACGCCCATCCAGTCAATAAATGACTAATGGATTTGTACACGTCGAGGGCGCGAAAATAAAAACCAATTGATCGGGGATTCCCCCCTCTTTATTCAGAAAACTGACCCCCCCCCAGAACTCCTCAAGTGTCTCTTATCTCCCTTTAGAGAACCAATCTAACGCCACCTTAAACCGCCGCCCGACGCCAATTGCCACCAAATTAACACCAAATAATCCCCGAGCCCCCTCGTCTCAAATCTCCAATCTATTCAACTCGAATCCACCCGAAATTGCTCGAATATCAGAAGGTGAAACCCTAGCGCCGCCCTAGTTTTCTCTGGTGGTGGCGCCGGTCCCAATCCACTCCAAAACTACACCATGCAACCCTTACTCCCCCCTGAACCCTAATCTATCACCATACTCCCTCAAATCATCACCGAGTGAGGCCAATCTGAGATCTAAGAAGGCGTGAAACAAAAATCACTCGAATTTTTTCCAGTTTTGACAAATGATTAAGAGTCGAAACTGGCCTTGCTCATTTTTTCTTAGCAAGAATACGTGATTGAGGCCATTTTCGGCTTAGAATCGAAAAAACATCAAAAGTTCGGGACTCGATCCTGAGTCCATACTTTTCAGTTGCCATGTTTTCGGATTGGGCATGTTTTGGGATTTATTTAAGGGAAAATTACCCTAAATGCCTATTCATGCAATTTTAATTATTCGTTAATACCCATTCCAATTTGGATTACCACTCTACCTATGCAATCTAAAGTATTTACCCAAACTACCTATTTTCAAAATCCTTCCTTTATAATCACATAAAACTCCATTAATTGCCCCAATATATTTTCTCTTTTATTATCTTCTCAAATATAAATAAAAGTTTTTCTTCTATCTTTCTCATTCATAATAGGATGTACGTGTCCATTAAATATTTTTTATTAATTTACTCTCCATTTCAAAAGGATATATAGTATATTATTATAACATATCTAAATTTTAGTATAATCGATGACCCATAAAATTGAGTTAATTAGATTATATGACAGCTAATATTATTTAAGTTTAATACAACAACAACAACAACCCAGTATATTCCCACAAAGTGGGGTTTGGGGAGGGTAATATGCACACAGACCTTACATCTACCCGAAAGGGCAGAGAAGCCGTTTCCAATCGACCCTCGGCGTAGGGAAGATAAAGGCAAACAAAAACAAAAACACAAATATCATTAGTTACTCCAGCATAAATAGCATAAATAATTATCTGAACATAAGAGTCATAAGAATATTATTTAAGTTTAATAATTAAATTAAAATAATCTGTTTTAAATTCTTTGCGTACAGTTGTATACTATGTTGGTATATTCATACACTAAACTAACATATATGTTAGTTCGAACCCTTTTTTGGTTGTATTAGCTACATTTAATTAATATATTATTTGATTTTTCTTTAGTAATAGTAGAATAGTACAATATCTTGAATATTTTAATTTCCTTTATGCATATGTATTATGTAATCATTTTAATTTTTTCTTTATGCGTTTGTTTTATATAATAGTATTATAGTACAATATCTTGAAATATATTATTATATTAATATGTATACACTATATTTTGATTTTCTCCTTATGCATATGTATTATGTAATAGTCGTATAGATATATAGTTGCCTGGAATTGATTAGTAGAACTGTATACCCTACTGGTATAATTATATGTCATATTGGTATCATATGGTAGTTGGAATATTGTTTTGTTGTTTTAGCTATATTTTTAAATGAGTTCTATTCCGAATGATTTATATGATCATATTTTGCTGTGTTGGATTTTTTTGTACATATGAACATAGATTTTGTGTATTATGTATTAGTATTTATAGTTAGATGCGGTTGTTGAACGATCCCGTACAACTATATACCCTATTAGTATCGCTATATACTATATTGGTATCATATGTTAGTTGAATCTTTTTTGGGTTATATTAAATGTATTTAATTAGTACACTATTTAAGTTTCTTTTAATAATAGTATCTTGAAATACTTTATTATACTAATATGCTATTTTTTTAGAGAAAACTACCCTCTATAGCCCCTCAAAATTTTAATAGCCCGTGTTTTGATCCACTTTCAAAAAATGGCCATTCGGCCTAAACATATTGCATATATTAGCCGAACAGAATGAGTATGACAACAAAAGTGCTTGTAGCTCAGTGGGTAGAGCGCTTATTTCCTAAG
>JASVEL010003653.1:0-19060 GCA_032618575.1 Nicotiana noctiflora | reverse complement strand
TGGCAACGGTTTTTTGTTACATTTGCAACGGTTTGATGTCTAAATTGTGTTGGTACCTCCCAAAATTCTATTGTAACGGTTTGAACCGTTACTATATCACATCTATAGCAACGGGTTGTGAACTGTTACCAAAAAAAGTGTTCCCATAGGCCCATTTTCTGGTAGTGTATTTCCATGTTAGACCTTAGCCTATTATATGTGTATGCCTTAAATCAACTAAGTATTCTTAGTTCTGGATATAGCTACCTGTAAATCATATGCTATTAGTTATTTTTATGTTATTGTTCAATAGATCCTGTCTCGACTAGGGTTTTGATTAGTTGGAATTCAACCATTATCAATTTGTCTCTCTGAGTTCTCATTAATTTTAAAGTTAGTCGTAATTAGGGCTATTTGTGCAAGACTACATAAAACTAGCTACATTTGCAATATGATCTACATGTCTATTTTTTTCTGAACTTTTGAGTGCTTATGCATATTTTGGTTATATGTGTAAAATATCTATTGTGGTCATATTTGCAACACAGTATGAGTCTTTGATTTTGTAAAGTCTATTAGTGGCTATCTTTGTAAAAGTGGTTAATTTTGAAAGGGTTAATTAGTCTGAAACTAGCTATGAATTAAAACAAGTCTCAGGGTGTAATATTCTAAATGTGTTAATCACCCAAGTCTTAGCAGACCTAATGATAGGTCGGGTAAATATCCTTAAGTGTAAAAGGGTAAAAGGGGAAAGGCAATTGGCATTTCTGTAGATTACATAGAGCTAATGGGGGTATAAATGACTTTAATACTTGGGTTTTCTGAAAATACATGAACAATAAGGGGTAGACTAGGCATAATTAAAAGGTAAATGTGTAATAAACTTTAGCAAGTGAGGGCAACTAGGTAAAATTTGCCCAATAGAACAATAAAGAATAGCCTAGAACCTTCTAGCAGGGGTTAAAGTGTATTTCCATTAGAACTCTGCTGTACTTAAATGATTAAATAGAAAAAGAGCTGGGATGGGAAATATGAATAACTAATTCAAAACTCCCTCCCAAATTTATTCTATAAATAGGTTGTTTCAAGCCTGAAAAAGGGATTTCGAAATCGAGGGTTCCCAATTTGAGAGTTCTGAATTTTAGAGTTGGAGAGTTCAGAATTTGAGTTCCAACTTTCAGAGAATTAGGGGTTTAATTTTCTGGTACACATTTTAGAGTCGAAAAATCACTCAAAAGTGTTCTGAAATTTCATAACTCTACTGGTCTTCTACTTTGCATTCAATTCGAGTATTATTTCTGGAGTCTTTGCTGGTTGTTCCTATATTGTGTTCACTTCAACTTAGCTTGGATTTCTGTTTGCTCGAGTTATTTTCTGGTTGCCTGCTGAGTTTTGAGAATTGCTATGTTAATTTGCTCCTGTTCGCTGTTGCTTATCGCCATTACTGTTGCTGATATTTCCTTCTTCTCCAAAACCTAGACTCATTGATTTACTTTTGAATCAGGTACACAACTTGTCCTGAAGTTGTAATTGAGTTGGCAGTTGAAGGAATAAAAATGTTGACCAGTTTTTAGTTATTCAATTATACTTTTGTTCTTTTATTATATAGTTTTAAATACATAGATCTTTGTAATTCATTTAGGAATGGGTTGTAATAAGTACTAGATTATATGAACTCGATTTAGATTATAGTAGAAGTAGATAACACTTTAGTAAACGTATCTAGTAGGTTAGTCATAATGATCACCTAAATCTAAAACTAAAATCGGCTAAAACACAGCTAATACACTTAGATTTATACATATATGTGTCACGACCCCAAATCCGGTCGTGATGGCGCCCAGCACACTGCTAGGCCAGCCCGGCCAATCAACAACAATCATAGAGCTATGAGCTCGCCTTATCCCATTTAAGCATAACAATTGTAAAATAACAGTGATAGATATATCGAAACAGGGGAACCAAGTCCCAACGCATACCAACTCCCATAGACCGAAGGGTCAAGAGTCATTAGCCTCTACAGAGTATACAAAGTGTAAATAGCGAATATAACTGTGCACAGCTGTGGGATGGTCAGAACAAAATATAGACAAACTGGAGAATCAGGTCCTGCGAACGCTGGCAGCTACCTCGATTGTCCAGAAGCACTCCCGAACTGTAATAGAATCAGCCCTGCTGTGATGTACCTGGATCTGCACACAAGGTGCAGGGAGTCGGGTGTGAGTACTTCCAACTCAGCAGTAATAAAAGTAAATAATGCTGAAGGGAAGAAAACCACGATAGGCACTATCTCATGCTACACAATACAGAACTATCTTTTTATCCCTTTCTAGCATATATGAGTAGATTATTTAGAAATCTCGATTTTTAGCTACTTTCTTTCATGATAATATACCAATACCTGGATACACTCTCAAGCAGTGCAAGTCCGCACTCAAATCAGCTCCTCGGGCTCATCACTCCTTATCAATTTACACCAGGAGATCTGGTCAATAAGGCAACTAATGCATGTGTGCCGATAATGTATGAGTGCTTGAATGTTATGCCATGTAGTACACGTAAACCAAGATATGTATGCCATGCAATGCATATGACCGCTACGGTGCGTAGCCCGATCCAATTTGGGTACCCGTGCTCACTGTGGGGGTTCAGACTCCGGAGGGGCTCCTACAACCCAAGCACGATATTAATATCACACCTGCTGCGGCGCGCAGCCCGATCCGTATACCACTGCGGCGTGCAGTCCGATCCATGCATGTGTATGCATATGCTCACATAAATTGTCATGCCCTAACATATGGCCCTCGGCCCCAATCAGTCTAACAAATAATCAAGAAAGCCTTACGGGCAACAATATCATATTAGCTCACGGCTAAAAAAAATATTATTAAGACCTTGTTCAAGTTTTTCATAACCTTATAAAAATGCTGAATAGCAAAATACCATTTAAAACCTTAAATTTAGAATAAAATATGCACGGTGTTATCAAGACAATGATACCAATCCCCGAAGGATCCAAATAATCGGCACGAAGCCCAAGCATGATAATTAGTCCAATTCATTTCAACAATTAGGTGTTATTATTTATTACGCGGGACGGACCAAGTCACAATCCCCGATGGTGCTCTACCCCACGCCCGTTATCCGGCGTGCAAGTCACCTCAACACAGCATTAAGATGTGCAAGTCCGGGTTTACTAACCCTCAGGACATCATTTACAAGTATTACCCACCTCGAACCGACGAAAACTCATGCCCTCGACGCCTTAGCTCCTCGAACCGGCATCCACGCACGTCAAAACTAGCACAAATCAGCACAAATATATCAAAATAGGCTAATGGAACATAACCCAATCGAAAGAACTCGAAAAATATCAAAATCACCATTTCCACACGGATTCAAGCCTAAGTTTCTTCAAAACTTTCAAAACTAACATTCAATCCAAAACCCGATCAAATGACGTCCGAATGACCTGAAAATTTGTAGACGTATCCAAAATCACATAACGAAGCTACAGGAATTGTCGGAATTCCATTCCGACCCCCGGATCAAAATCTCACCTACCGCTCGGATTTCGCCAAAATTCAACCTTCGCCAATTCAAGCCTAAAACTACACCGGACCTCCAAATTCAATTCCGATCGCTCTCCTAAGTCATAAATGATCCCCCGAAACTAGTCGAATCATCAGAATCCGATTCCGAGCACTCTAACTCGATAGTCAACTCTAGGTTGACTTTCCATATTCAAACTTCCTTCAAACATGCTATTTGCTTCATTTTCCATTCTATTCACTCCTAACTCACCCGATAGGTTCTAACATTGATATAGAAGCATAAGATATGTTAATGCAAGGTAACGGGGTGGAAATTCCCGTAACGACGGGCCGGGTCGTTACATTCTCCCCAACTTAAACAAACGCTCGTCTTCGAGTGGACTCAGGGTTGTACTAGAAGCAACCCAATAGCTGAATGACCTTACCAAGCATATATTCGGGCGATCATACGTCACCCTATCTCACATAAGTCCGAAAAACACCATATAGTCAAAATTTCACGGACCATCTGGACCATAAATCACATTGTACTTTCTGAAATCATATGCCAATTGCAAATCCCATGCCTATATTCAAGATACACTCGAATCCACTGCAATAACCCATATTCACTACTCCGGGTGAGATCATATGATGTATCGACAACCCAATCACTCGAGACGATAGTCTCTAATCACAACAACTGGCCACAATAACCAAATACTAGCTGAAAACCTCTTTCATTAGATAGAGTCTTATTCCAACACCTCCATATCCCGCCCACGGCAGTTGAAGCACGCGATATACCGAACCCATCTCTCAGGTTAACCATTGGTGAATCTATTTCCCTTTTTAAAACTCGTACCACAAAAGGTTTCGGAGCCAAACCTCGATTTTTACCTTTCTAACAAGCTAAGATCCAATATGCTCGTATTCATTAATGACTCCAACGGTCATTTCGATCATAACACACCACACTGGTGACATGACATCTCAACCACCGGCCTAAGCCGTGACGAGCACAACATAGGCTCCAATAGAAACGTCTGCACACACTCGAATCATGACAACTCAAATCATGATAACTGTCTCCAGCAAAAGAGCTGCAATTCAATTCCTCTGTGCCATCATAACATAGAACTGAGATCGCGTCTCGCATTATAGAAATAGAGTACCTGAATCCTTCTCGAGAGGTCATAACATCACGTGGCCTTGCCAAGACTCGTGATTCTATCCCAACATTATTACTCATGAAGCACCTCAAGCCACTAAGCTCAAACGGTTAGCCACGCACAGATCTAGGTCTTGAACCCAAGCAATCAACCTCACCCACGGTGAAACAATTAACGTATGCTATTAAATCCCGAAAGGACACAACCGATGTGTCATTCGCCAAGCGATACTTAAAACGATCCTTTCCTCAGAATCGAGGAAATATTGTATACCAGGTAGCATATAACTAACTATATTTTCACAATATTCTGTTGCGGCGTGCAACCCGCTCCAATGACATACCCGTGGCGGCGTGCCACCCGATCCGAATACCATACCTGTAGCGGCGTGCCACCCGATCCAAATAACCCGTGGCGGCGTGCCACCCGATCCACGCATAAATCTCGCAAAAGGAAATGCATATCGAGTCGAATTTTCTCATTACAGCAAACATATATATATATATATATATATAGCCTCAAGCTCGGCCACATGAAACGCATCCGACAACGTTTCTCAATACTCGAACTGAATCAATGGTAGATACCTCTACACTGACATTCGCCACTAAGGTCCAACTCACAAAGCAATGCTTACCAGCCGTCCGCTGGTCCTGGGTACAACTACTCTGTTGGAGCATACTCTGATGCTCTCTGCTACGCAATTTGTGCCATTTTCCGACATAGCCCATATCACATTAGTCTAGACGACCTGGCTTATGTAACCTAGTCTGAAATAAGGTATCATAACCCAAATTCATCATATCAAGCTAAGAGCTAAACGGTGCTGATACACACGATATACAACCACCGCATAGGCGGATTACGAGAACTTCTAGTCTCCAACACATATATAACACATGAATCGTTATATCTGGTTCCACACTCCACCGTACGAATACATAACGCACATCAAGCGCCCATTCGTTCCACGAAAGCCATTCAAAAATTTCACTATGCCATCAACGACTCAATTATTACAGTCGATCCCACAAGAGAATACCAAAATGCCATTAGATATTATCAGTTTACATTACCTTGTCCCTTTTGGACCATATTCCCTGCCAAATTACTAGAATAGCAGTACCATTTTCTTAAATCATCAGAAAGATCGATTCTTAATTCACCTGCAGTTGTCCGCGCCGCTCAATAATTTTATTGACTTCCCATATATTATGAACTGATCTCAAAACCTAGAATATACCATTATCAACTTTCCATCACACATCGCATATGCCACACCACCCTAAGATAACATGGAAATTCATATTCCTTTCCTACGCCGCAAACATCGGCGCACTCAACTCGTCAAGGGCTTTCATGATCCCATATAGGAGAAAACTCATTACACATTCCCAGCCTTGCATACCAACAGGAAAAATACACTCATTTTCAAACCACGGTATAACATATCGCAAACTCTTTCTCCCAATTACATTGCATAAATTAAACCGCCAGGACTGAGTCCTTATACCCATATCAAGTTACACAACTGCCAGCACTCAAGAGCTTTGCTGCACAATATCTGCAAGACTCATCACTTCAAACACATACCATAAATTAATCGTATTCCTTATCATACCGCTTCGGTTTATTAACAAGTTGTTCCATTTACCCAGTTTCCTTTCAGATTCATCTCTAATTTCATATCAATATTTACTGTAGTATGACAATGCCTCAACCCTTTTTACCACACAAGACTCGTACACAAGACCACACGGTCTAAGACCCATAGGCCACTGAATACTCTCTCAGTGTTCCCAGAAGAACCACGTTTTACCACACTTTATTTTGATGAACTTCCCGCGATTTTTAAATTGTTATCATTACTTCCCAATACGGATACGTAGAATCCCATACTTCACATGATATAACACAAGCCTTGATCTTCTCTAACGAAACCACCATCTTTAGCCATATACACAAATCTTAAGGCACCTGACTCTGTTACAAGCAAAATCTTGAACACTGTAAAACCATTCTCGGGCATCATTCACCCTTATTCAGCTGTAATTCAACTGTCCCATTGAGTAGAACCACTCGTGTTTTGTTAGAACTCTGACATCGCAGAACATGATTACTTACGGATACAATGAGCCATCTTTCCTTTCTATACACCGAACATTCTCTACCAACAGTAGTTCAAAACATCCTAGTATTTCTTCACATCTACGAAGCACCATAACCTTGTCAGAATCTTCCCAACATACTTAAAGACAGAATCAACATAGCACACAATAGTGCAATCAGTTAATCAATAGCAACCTCCCCAACTTAGCTCGAAGCCATTCATCAAAGCACTTTCAACCACTCATACCATTATTACTCAAGTGATGCCGAAATGTTAATATGATATTAAACTCAAGTCATTTACAAGCCTTGACAGAGACTCGAATCATCAGAGACCTTAACCCTTCTTCAATTCTTGCATTTATACACACACCACCAATAAGCCCACTCTCTTTATGTGATAGAAATCTTTCTAAGTCCCAAATTTTCCAAAACTTTCAGCAGAGTTTCCTTTGTAATTTGGCCTAACCACCTGCCAGAGAATCACCAAACCATTCTAACAATACATCCACAGCTCAACAAGACATCACAATGTATTTCAACAACATTAAATCTCAATACTACACAATTCATATTATCATAATTGGTACATGAACATGTGTTGTACCTGCTCGAATCATAACACATATCAACTACCTTTCAATTACACATGAGAATCAATCCACCTACCTCGCCTCAATTTAGCATTTCAACACAATACCTTCCACCAGGATACACATAGCATAATCATTTTAGTCTTCCTGAGTTTGAACTCGTTCCACTACACATAAGGCACTTTACCTTCCAATTAAGAGGCGATGGAAATATTTCTCATGCCCATAGCTAGGGCTATATATCAAATCACAATAAAGATCAATACCGATCGTATGAACTTCATAATACCGGCTCGCAAAATTAGTACCTTGGTGCTCAAGACATAGACAAGGATCTGGCCTCGAGTCCTCCCAACTGGCCCAACATGAATTCACGGAGATTATATCTCGCCCCTCGACCGGGGAATCGCAAGCCATAAGTCAATTATATTACTGAGCGCTCGAAGCGTACTCAGACGTGCGGAAGGAGTTTCAAAATGGTATATCTCAATCCGAATCAAGTACGCACGATAAGAATTCCAAGAAGTGTGGAGTGTATCCTAAAGGTTCGCAGCCTCCCGAGGATAAGTACAGGCGTCCCCGTACCGATCCACAAGACTCTACTAACCAGCTCATGACTCATGAGGCCTAGTAAGAACAGGCGTCCCCGTACCGATCCACAAGACTCTACTAACCGGTCGTGATGACACCCAGCACGCTGCTAGGCTAGCCCGACCAATCAACAACAATCATAGAGCTATGAGCTCGCCTTATCCCGTTTAAGCATAACAATTGTAAAATAACAGTGATGGATATATCGAAATAGGGGAACCAAGTCCCAACGCATACCAACTCCCATAGATTGAAGGATCAAGAGTCATGAGCCTCTACAGAGTATACAAAGTGTAAATAGCGAATATAACCGTGCACAACTGTGGGATGGTCAGAACAAAATATAGACAAACTGGAGAATCAGGTCCTGCGAACGCTGGCAGCTACCTCGATTGTCCAGAAGCACTCCCGAACCGTAATAGAATCAGCCCTGCTATAATGTACCTGGATCTGCACACAAGGTGCAGGGAGTCGGGTGTGAGTACTTCCAATTCAGCAGTAATAAAAGTAAATAATGCTGAAGGGAAGCAAACCACGATAGGCACTATACTCATGCTACACAATACAGAACTATCTTTTTATCCCTTTCTAGCATATGTGAGTAGATTATTTAGAAATCTTAATTTTTAGCTACTTTCTTTCATGATAATATACCAATACCTGGATACACTCTCAAGCAGTGCAAGTCCGCACTCAAATCAGCCCCTCGGGCTCATCACTCCTTATCAATTTACACCAGGAGATCTGGTCAATAAGGCAACTAATGCATGTGTGCCAGTAATGTATGAGTGTTGAATGTTATGCCACGTAGTACACGTAAACCAATGTATGTATGCCATGTAATGCATATTACCGCTACGGCGTGTAGCCCGATCCAATTTGGGTACCCGTGCTCACTGTGGGGGTTCGGACTCCGGAGGGGCTCCTACAGCCCAAGCACGATATTAATATCACACCTGCTGCGGCGCGCAGCCCGATCCGTATACCACTGCAGCGTGCAGTCCGATCCATGCATGTGTATGCATATGCTCACATAAATTGTCATGCCCTAACATATGGCCCTCGGCCCCAATCAGTCTAACAAATAATCAAGAAAGCCCTACGGGCAACAATATCATATTAGCTCACAGCTAAAAAAATGTTATTAAGACCTTGTTCAAGTTTTTCATAACCTTATAAAAATGCTTAATAGCAAAATACCATTTAAAACCTTAAATTTAGAATAAAATATGCACAGTGTTATCAAGACAATGATACCAATCCCTAAAGGATCCAAATAATCGGCACGAAGCCCAAGCATGATAATTAGTCCAATTCATTTCAACAATTAGGTGTTATTATTTATTACGCGGGACGGACCAAGTCACAATCCCCAATGGTGCTCTACCCCACGCCCGTTTTCCGGCGTGCAAGTCACCTCGACACAGCACTAAGATGTGCAAGTCCGGGGTTTACTAACCCTCAGGACATCATTTAAAAGTATTACCTACCTCGAACCGACGAAAACTCATACCCTCGACGCCTTAGCTCCTCGAACCGGCATCCACGCACGTCAAAACTAGCACAAATCAGCACAAATATATCAAAATAGGCTAATGGAACATAACCCAATCGAAAGAACTCGAAAAATATCAAAATCACCATTTCCACACGGATTCAAGCCTAAGTTTCTTCAAAACTTTCAAAACTAACATTCAATCCAAAACCCGATCAAACGACGTCCGAATGACCTGAAAATTTGCATACATATCCAAAATCACATAACGAAGCTACAGGAAATTGTCGGAATTCCATTCCGACCCCCGGATCAAAATCTCACCTACCGTTCGGATTTCGCCAAAATTCAACCTTCGCCAATTCAAGCCTAAAACTACACCGGACCTCCAAATTCAATTCCGATTGCTCTCCTAAGTCATAAATGATCCCCCGAAACTAGTCGAATCATCAGAATCCGATTTCGAGCACTCTAACTCGATAGTCAACTCTAGGTTGACTTTCCATATTTAAACTTCCTTCAAACATGCTATTTGCTTCATTTTCCATTCAATTCACTCCTAACTCACCCGATAGGTTCTAACACTGATATAGAAGCATAAGATATGTTAATGCAAGGTAACGGGGTGGAAATTCCCGTAACGACGGGCCGGGTCGTTACAATATGTTCTTAAATTAGACATGTAATATTAGTACTTAGCTATTTTATTAGTCAATTTCTGAATCAGAATTGTTTAATTCAAAAATATGAAATAGTTGAATTTCAAATCATGTTACTGTTTTAACAAGCTGTTTTAGCTATAACCTCATATTTAACTTTGTAAAAATGGCAATCTGAAACATAATTGTAATTCTGAGCATGTTATAGTTAAAAAATGCAAGTGTTGTTTTCAGTTAAAGTAGATAGATAATTCTGCAAATAGTGTACCAACCAATAGCTCATTCATAAATTAATACTTTGTTAATTCAATAGTTAAATAGCAACAAGTTAAACTAGTGTTGACATCCTTAGTTAATTGAAAATATTGAAATCAGTAATGATCAATTATAATTTTGCATTATTAGAAACAATTAATTGTTAATATTAAATAGTATTTGTACGTAGTACCGTTATTGAAATGTTAGCTTGACTTAATTTCGCTTTGAATAATCTGGGCCTAGCCGTGAATACAGGCCCATATCTGATTAATGTGGCATTCATGCCTTCGAATAGGAACAAAAGATATGCTGGGCTCCAGAGGCACAGATGTATTGGACTATGAAATATTAGGCAGTCTGAAGTCCAGGCCCAATAATGAATAATGTCCTGGACTCCAATATTAATAGTCTGAAATTAATACAAAAACAGTCATATATTAGGAAGAAAAAACAAAAATAGAAAACATAGTGCACGAATAGGATTGGCCTTTAAAAATAAGGGATGAGCCTCGTTACAAAAATGAAAACACACGGGGCCCCCAAGTAAATTTCAACATAAAAACTCTAGATTCGGAAGGACCGTTTAGTGAATTTCGCGGTCTTTCCTAAAGTTAATAAAGACGTAGATACTTTAGGCGCGATTAATAATATTACATTCCCAATACGGGTGCACATTTATGTGACCCAAATCCAAATCCCTGCGAAGTTGAAATGCACTAAAGTCACAGGCGTACTGGTACGGTGTGACTCGAAATACGTTTTCGCGACGTCTCAATTCTTAAAAATGACAAAGCGGGACATTAGTAATGCATAAAATTGAATCATGTAAAGAAATCAAATAAAAATTTAATACGGTAGTTCAGCGACCGTGCTAGAACCACGGAATCCGGGAGTGCCTAACACCTTCTCCCGGGTTAACAGAATTCCTTATCCGGATTCCTGATTTCACAGACTGTTTACAGAGTCATAATTTCCTCGGTTCGGGATTAAACCGGTGACTTGGGACACCATGTTTTTCCTTTTGGTGACTCTAAAATATAATAAATAAATCCCGTTCCGAATGTGCTTTAATTGGAACAACTCCTTCCCTGTTATTATTATACCCCTTCCCGGGGTGTAGTAGTGATAACCGATATATAAGAAAAAAGAGGTGTGACAGCTCTAGCGACTCTGCTGGGGAGAAGAAACCCAGAACTTCGGTTTAGGGTTTGAGAATTCGAGCTCAGTTAAAATTGTTGTTTTTGTTTATATCTGATTTCATTATATGCTTTGATCAACATGCTATATGTTTACCGCTTTGATATTACGTGAAATGTATATAAAAATTGTGCCGAAAACCCTTCTCTCTTACCTCCGGGGATGTGCTTACTGGTTGAGACTCCCCTTTCAGTTAAGTCATAAACAAATAAGAAATAGAGGCCAAAAAAGTTATAAAGTCGGACGATCCCGCGAGTCCCCGGTACGTAGCCACCTCCTCGATCCGAGTTATCCGCTCGGGTACACAGTCTAGTACCATTGAAAATCAGGATATTGAGCCTAGAATTAGGACGATAATTTGCATCACATCTGACTTAGGGGACTCAACACAGGGGTTGGATCCGTCTAGGGTAGGTAACCCGGATATCAAAGACCGAGCATGATTATATGTTGCATTAATTCGTCCTGGACTATTATGCTGACCGGCCAAATACCTGAAACCAAAAAGAGAGAAAAATATTGATTTCTATAATAGCAATACTTAAATACTGACGAAACGATTGAAGTAAAAAATTTGAAAGTAGTCGGGATAATTTTTGTCAAAATAGTTGGTCTAAAAACAATTTGACCGAACTACGCTAGTTTGATTCTCACCACTAGGCGAGATACGTAGGCAACCCGTGACGGGTCTAACCACCCCCTTTTCAAAAAATAACCACAAAAAAGAATGTCAAGTTTTTAATTTTTAAATAAATCAATGTGATTGTCACACCTCCTTTTGGCGCGCCTACCCCGAAGGATAAACGTACAAGGGAGTTTTTCCAATTTAAGTGACAATATTCGAAACGGGATTATTTTATTTATTTCAAAGTCGCCACTTGGAATAAATTATGGTGTCCCAAGTCACCGATTTATTTAAATCCCGAATCGAGGAAATTTCGACTTTCTAAATGAAGTCCGCGAACCAGAAATTCTAAGTAAGGAATTCTGTTGACCCGAGGGAAGGTGTTAGGCACCCCCGGATCCCGTGGTTCTAGCACGGTCGCTTCAATTATTCTAAATGGCTAAAATTATCTGATTTTAAAAAATGTTTATAAATTATATGCTTTAATTAAACTTCAAACCGCTCTATTAATTTGAAACCGGACCCAAAGAAAACAAAAACTAATTACAACAGACTCGGACTTTTGACAAATAAAAATATATCTGAATTACTTACTTTGAAACTATGCCGATTAAAGTCGTTGTAATACTAAAACAAGGAATCAATTTATTTGACAATATATCCCTTAAAAATTATTTCTGATTAAAGACCTTATACAAGATAATAGCTTAAAAGATTGCCTAAAACAAAATATAAATTAGTAAAAATTTGATCGACTATGCCCGGTGTGAGTATTTCGTCATGGTTCATTACTTGGCGTAAGATTATCCATAATATAGTGCGCTCTAATTTATTTATTTATTTATTTATTCTATTTGCTAGGCTAACCGCTAACGCAATAGGATACCTAACGGTAACCTTAAATCCCTTTTGTTAAAATTCTAACGTCTATTTTTACAAATAACTGTATCTTAAACTACAAGCAAACTATGACTAAAAAATGCCAAAAGCATAAATCACTTAACAATCCTAAGTATTTCATCATTTAAAAGAATCAAATAACGCTAGAGGCTTAACATATGAGTTCTTTCAAGTTTCAGTTTATAAACTTTCTACAGACTAAACTCAAATCAATTCCGATTATATGACAAGATACAGTAAAAACCACATTACTAAATCATAGAACAAAAAACTAAACAAAAAGGAAAGAAAAGTAAACTATTCTGCTTCAACATCTTTATATCAACTTCTTTTGTCAATTGTCAATTGTTCTCGGCCAATGTGGTTATAAGAATATACCTGGATTTTGACAACAGAAATGAAGTAGGAAAGAGATCAGTAGCAGCCCAAACAGATAGCAAACAACAACAGGCCCAGCAGTAACACGGAGACAGCAACTTACAACCCAACAAAACTCGAAACCAATTTGAAAACTATAAGGCCAAACAAGCTAACAAAGACTAATCTTTAAAGAGGCTTATAGAAAACTGAAGTTCGATTCTCAAATGGAAAAGCAAACTCAAGAAGAGGATAATGGAAAAGTCTTTCCTTTCAAAGTTTCACAGACTGGACAGAAGCTTTCTCTGTTATTTTTCAATGATTGCCTTCTCTATGTGTTATGCCAGAGAACTTTTCTATGTGTGTATTTTGTGTGTTCTCAAAAATGTGTGAATTCCAGAGAGTATTTCACTGTCTGTGTGTGTGTTTACTGTTCATTTTCCAGGGAGTCTTTCTTCATTTTATAGCCTTCAAAACTCAGATTAACAACATATTTAATTACTCCAGATCTGTCCAGCACATTATTCTCTCCTTTTTTGCACTTTTCAGCTGTATAAACATGCCTCTACCCCTTTAAACAGCCCTAAAGTGCAGAAACTATATGGGATACCTGCTGTCCAGCAGGTTCCACTGCCTAAACATGTGCCTTGCACCCTCAAATTTCTATCCTAAGCTAAACAACTATATCCAATCATTTCTTATTAACTCACAGCTAGTTAAACTCTATGATTCAAACAGCTATAACCAATTCCAATCCTATATTAGAATCAACAATGGTTCAAAACAAACAATCCAACAACCAACTCAACATTCTGAAACAAACAAACAAACCGAAAAGATTTTCAATCAAGCAAACAGTGAAACACTGCCCGGAATTTCAAACAACAAATTTGCAAATTGAAACGACGACATTCGTTAAGTCGAATCACAACATGTATGATCGACAACAAAAGCCGACAAACAAATTCTCAAATTTGTATACCCCAAAGCCGAGAGAAAAGAAAAGAAATGAAGCAAATACGAAACTAAATGTTCGACGACGCTAATCGACGCGAACCTGTATTCAACAACATTGGTAATCAAATAGACAAAGCAAAATTTTAGAATTGACAAATTCACTGACAGTGTTTCTCGGCCAAGGCAGAGGAAAGAAGGAAAATGATCACAACTAATCGACGACGCTAATCGACGCAAACACACATTCTATATTATTCGATTAGCCGATTACGATATGCGTAATCGACAAACAAATCCGACAAAGCAGTGACCAACAATTTCGGACAGCATGTATAAAATCAATATCAAACAACTTAACGATATTAACAACGAATCGAATTCGATTCGCAATCACTCGTTAAACAGCGAAGAATAACAAACAATCAAGTCGACCAAATAAAAGGTCCCAAGAGATGAAGAAGAAAACCGAGAGTTTGATGAAATCACAACAATAATCAATAACAAACGAAGACTAACTAAACGACGAGTATAATTAAACAAATATAGAGAAGAAAAAGGAAATACCTTGAAGCAAAAGAATGGGGCTCGGCCGAATTGGATTCGAGATTGTGTATTTGAAGTTAAACGGACTTTAATTGAAATGTTTTCAAGCGAAAACGTTTCAATTAAAGTCTATTGACTTCAACACCTTCAATTCTTGATAAAAATCTTCAACCCGAAATTTAGGGTTCTTGACACATGGATTTGGGGTTCGACGATTTTCGGCTAGATTCGAACCGGATTAAGGGTGGTGTGGTGGTTAGGGAGGTGAGGTGAGGGTGTGGTATCAATTTGGGGTGGTTTGGGATAAATTTTTGAATTTCAATTAGTTTCGATCTAAAATCCGAGACGTTTGGGGACGATTTGAAACTAATGGTTGCCGGATTCGTGTTGAGGGGGAGAAGGGGAAGCTATGGTGTAAAAATGGGGGCGATTGGACTACGGCCGCCGGCGGAGGCGATTTCCGGCCGGCGGCGCACGGCGGCAGGCGGCGGCGTTAGCTAGGGTTCTTCGTTTTTTGGGGGGTGTTTGCTGAAGGGGTGACGGAAAGGGGTGTTTGGGTGAATGGGAATGGGAGATAGGGGTTTGGGTAGTGAAAAATAAGTTAATTGATCCGGACCGTTGGATGGTATAGCATCAACGGTCCGGATCAAACCGGAGATGGGGCGGTTCAGGGTGATGGGGCGGGTCTTGTATTTTTTGGGCTGATTTCTTTTGGGTTTGGTATAAATTGTTTGGGCTTAGTGTTGGTTTTGATTGTGTGGCCCAGTTCCAATTTTCTCCTCTTTTGTTTATTTTGTTTTTCTTATCTCTTTAATCTAATTTTCTAATTAAAAAACAAAAATTCTAATTACACTACAAAATCAATTAAATTATAAGAAATACTAATTAAGTTATATTAACAATTAACACAATCAATTTAAACATCAATTAAATATAAATCACACAATTAGGCATTTAAATGCTAAAAAATGTAAAAGATGGATTATTTCCCTTTTTTTTTTTTTTTTTTTTTTTTTTTTCGTAAGATAAAATTAATTACTCCTAATTTCAAACCAGATGAGAAATGTAAGCACGACATATTTTGTATTATTTTTTTTTATTAATTTAAACACATATAATCACGTATATACAAATGCAAACAAACACAAAAATTCACACAAAAAAAATACACACCATAAAATAGACAATTTTGTTTTGATTTTGTGGGAGTAATTCATGTTAGGCAAAAATCACGTGCTCACAGCTGCCCCTCTTTGCGCGAAAACTACGAAGAGTTTTTCGTGCAAAGATAAATGAGCAAATATGAGCGATTTTTTGCCCGTTTGAATACTCCGTGGGAAGCATTTTGAAAAAGTTTGACCGAGCCTTTGCTTCGGAGGTTTCCTACATATCCTGGGCTAAACAGGAATCAGGTCAATGTAGTTCAGGAAGTTTTGGTAGCTGGGACTACCGTGGACTAACACTTTGATGTTACTGTTGCTATTGTTGCTGCTGTTTCTGCTTACTGCTTACTGACCTCCTTATTACATCGAAAGAAATTAAAGCTGAACTAGCTATGCTATCAAACTACGAGTTACAAGATTCCTATCTATGATTCTTTTGAAAACTTGATCTTGAATCTTAGCTGATTTGCGGTAGACCTCGATCCGAATCTTGATGCTCCACAAGCTGTACGTGTTTGTTTATTTTTGTAACATTGAGTGAAACGAGTCGGCGGAGCTTGTTACTTCAATCACCTTCTGAGCAATCCGCGCCTTTGTTTACTCCAACGTTTGAAATCTTTTCTTTCGGTTCTTTTCTTCTTTTCTTCACTCTGGATTGATGTTCCATTTGGTAGGTTATCTCGATCCTTGCATCCCGAGGTCAAACCTATTTAGACAACAAAACAAACAAACGAACGAAATTTTTCTGCCCCAGTTTTGCTAGGAAAATTTCGTGAGTTATTTGTGGCACAGAAAGTGATTAAAAGACTCTTTGGCATTGGGTAAGAAAGTCATGGTTTCACAAAGGTTCAAACGGCTTTCTGGCCGGGATTTTGTAGAAGAGTTTCACGGCTTTCTGGCCGGAATTCAAACAATATCTAACGGTTTTTTGGCCGTCAGATCCTCGGTTTTTTGGCCGGGGTAAAAGTAAATGGTTCCGCAGTTTTTTGACTGGGAGATCCTCGGTTTTCTGACCGGGGATAAAAGTTTCACGGCTTTCTGGCCGAATTCAAACAATATCTAACGGTTTTTTGGCCGTCAGATCCTCGGTTTTTTGGCCGAGGTAAAAGTAAATGGCTCCGCAGTTTTCTGACTGGGGAGATCCTCGGTTTTCTGACCGGGATAAAAGTTTCACGGCTTTCTGGCCGGAATTCAAACAATATCTAACGGTTTTTGGCCGTCGGATCCTCGGTTTTTTGGCCGGGGTAAAAGTAAATGGCTCCGCAGTTTTCTGACTGGGAGATCCTCGGTTTTCTGACCGGGGATAAAAGTTTCGCGGCTTTCCGGCCGGAATTCAAACAATATCTAACGGTTTTTTGGCCGTCGGATCCTCGGTTTTTTGGCCGGGGTAAAAGTAAATAGCTCCGCAGTTTTTTGACTGGGAGATCCTCGGTTTTCTGACCGGGGATAAAAGTTTCACGGCTTTCTGGCCGGAATTCAAACAATATCTAACGGTTTTTTGGCCGTCGGATCCTCGGTTTTTTGGCCGGGGTAAAAGTAAATGGCTCCGCAGTTTTCTGACCGGGAGATCCTCGGTTTTCTGACCGGGGATAAAAGTTTCACAGCTTTCTGGCCGGAATTCAAACAATATCTAACGGTTTTTGGCCGTCGGATCCTCGGTTTTTTGGTCGGGGTAAAAGTAAATGGCTCCGCAGTTTTTTGACTGGGAGATCCTCGGTTTTCTAACCGGGAATGAAAGTTTCACGGCTTTCTGGCCGGAATTCAAACAATATCTAACGGTTTTTTGGCCGTCAGATCCTCGGTTTTTTGGCCGGGGTAAAAGTAAATGGCTCCGCAGTTTTCTGACTGGGGAGATCCTCGGTTTTCTGACCGGGATAAAAGTTTCACGGCTTTCGGCCGGAATTCAAACAATATCTAACGGTTTTTTGGCCGTCAGATCCTCGGTTTTTTGGCGGGGTAAAAGTAAATGGTTCCGCAGTTTTTTGACTGGGGAGATCCTCGGTTTTCTGACCGGGATAAAAGTTTCACGGCTTTCGGCCGGAATTCAAACAATATCTAACGGTTTTTGGCCGTCGGATCCTCGGTTTTTTGGTCGGGGTAAAAGTAAATGGCTCCGCGGTTTTCGGTCGGGAGATCCTCGGTTTTCGGCGGGATAAAAGTTTCACGGCTTTACGGCCGGAATTCAAACAATATCTAACGGTTTTTTGGCAGTCAAATCCTCGGTTTTTTGGTCGGGGTAAAAGTAAATGGTCTCGCGAGTTTTCGGCCAGGAGATCCTCGGTTTTTCGATCGGGATAAAAGTTTCGCGGCTTTCGTCGGAATTCAAACAATATCTAACGGTTTTTGGCCGTCGGATCCTCGGTTTTTTAGCCGGGGTAAAAGTAAATAGTTCCGCAGTTTCCGGCTGGGAGATCCTCGGTTTTCGACGGGATAAAAGTTTCACGGCTTTACGGCGGAATTCGAACAATATCTAACGGTTTTTGGTCGTCAAATCCTCGGTTTTTTGGCGGGGTAAAAGTAAATAGTTCCGCAGTTTTCAGTCGGGAGATCCTCGGTTTTACGACGGGATAAAAGTTTCACGGCTTTACGGCCGAATTCAAACAATATCTAACGGTTTTTGGCAGTCAGAATCCTCGGTTTTTGGCGGGGTAAAAGTAAATGGTTCGGGGTTTTCGGCTGGGAGATCCTCGGTTTTCGACGGGGATAAAAGTTTCACGGCTCGGCGGAATTCAAACAATATCTAACGGTTTTTGGCCGTCGGATCCTCGGTTTTTTGGCGGGGTAAAAGTAAATGGTTCCGCAGTTTTTTGACTAGGAGATCCTCGGTTTTCTGACCGGGATAAAAGTTTCACGGCTTTCCGGTCGGAATTCAAGCAATATCTAACGGTTTTTTGGCAGTCAGATCCTCGGTTTTTGGCCGGGGTAAAAG